>JAEBDU010012707.1:0-20070 GCA_016802625.1 Heliconius numata | reverse complement strand
ACCGACGAAAATCCAACCCTTGTCTATTATATAAAATTTATTACACCTATTAAAGATTGTTAAGGTTTTTCTCCGTGGAAAAAGATTCAAATAGGATATAGTGGTGGGATTTATATTATTTCTTTGAAAAAATATATGTTTTTTATAATGTAGGTGTTTATCTAATATAGAGAATGTGGCTGTAATGCGACGGTTGGGGGTTCGAACCCCACTCGAGGAAATTAAATATTTATTTACACTTACATTTTCATTTCTCCGCTCTGGTGTTTGGAGCGGCGTTGAATTCCTCACTCAACACGCAACGCCTCGAAAAAGTTGGCGGAAAGTAAGAAACGGAATGTCTTACCTCTAGGTTCTCTCAGCCTATCCTGCTGTATGCGGAATACAACGTAAAGCTGATTTACTTTTTATTTATCTATATATATAAAATCGAAAGGTCACTCACTCATCACGAAATCTCAGAAACTACAAGTGCTAGGGATCTGAAATTTTGCATAGGAGTTACTTATAGGACGTAGGTGCTCGCTAAGACGGGAATTTGCAATATTCGACTTCTAAGGGGTTGTTTTTTGGGTCGAAAGTTTGTATGAAACTTCGTTACTACAAATGCTAGGAGTCCCAAATTTTGCATAGACGTCACTAGGACGTAGTCATGGAGACAGAAATCATTAAATAACATAGTTCACGCGGGTGTAACCGCGAGCGGGCCGTTAGTCTAATATATAAATGGTATTCATATGGTATAAATATGGTGGTTATTTCAAGACCGCCGTATTGCACCAGCAGCAGGTGTGGCAAACGGAGTGTCTTGACACTAGATCACAAAAAAAGACCTTTATGACATCTATCTTATTTAAACGCAATGAAAAGTCAAAAACCAAATCAATTTGATAAGCCCACCGTATCGAATTGTAATACGACGACCCGCTATTACCGCGTTAACTAGCACTATTATCGGTAGCTGGCGAGTAAGCCGTCATTAACGCTGTGGTACCGGCGCTATTGATTCCTAAGGTTTGTGACTCACTGGGTTTAGTCAGATATTTTTTATGGAGGTAGTGTTGAAGCACTTCTGCTCCTTAAACGCATTTATAAGGGCTTCTTATTATTATGGGAAACGTAAGATGGCATCGACCAGGCTCTGAGCTCGCCATGTGATGTGAAGAAATGCTAATTATCGGTATCTGACGGTCGTTTCTGTTATATCTGCGTAGTATAGAGATAGTGTCGCATCACTAAGCTTTGAGGTTCTATACTCAAAAGAAAAAAAAAGGAACCTTTATAGGATCATTTTGTTGTCTGTATGTCCGTCAAGATTGCATGGAAGTATCAAATTGAAATTAATAATAGGAAATATTCAGGTTTACACTAAATACTGTATATACCTAATTAACATGCCATCCTTCCAGCTCCATTTTTGTATCTATTTGAAACACCTTACAAGTGAGGTGGCGGAAACTATCCATTACTTCACGCTTTCTCGCACCTAATCAAAGATAAGTAAAATACTTTCTTTTTTTTTTAAACTGATAGGTCTACAAAAATTTTGGTTCAACCTTTTTTTGGTACTATTGTTATTATTTTATCATATTTTATATTTTTTAAAAAATATTATTTTAAACTTAAGTATATTTTTTTATACTTCAAATGAAGTACTAGTATCATACTAGTACCTTACTAAAATAATAAGAAAGCTATCCTTACTTTTTAATTAACCAAACAACTGAAATAAATATATTTTTACTTCTTTATTTTTATATTAAATAAAATTATTGAATGTAAGTAAAATCATTGCCCAATATCCACCCAATTTTGGAGGCATTGTGCGTTGCGAGGCGGTACTCAACGCCGCGCTTTACCTCGACACCAGAGCGAACAAATGGAAATAGATTTTTAAATAAATATTTCATTTCCATTAGGCAATTATTGAATGATTATTACTATTCATACATACATATTCGTTGTAAAATAAACATCGATTGGGCGATACCACAAAATTATTTGCATTCCGATAACTCTGTGCCAATAACTGTTAAATATAATATATAATGCTCTCTTTGTATAATGGGGGAAAACAGAAAAGTATTTAATTTGAACTTAAATTATTATTTTATCTTTTTTTTAAATTCACCCCTTATAGAGTATGGGGGCAGGGTAAGCAGAGGGAATCTAGTGTTAACATAACATTCCGATCGTAATGAAATTAAGGCTGTCTTGGCTCAGTGGCTCAAGCATGTGACGGTTGTGGGGTCGACTCTCACTTGTAGGAATTAATTATTATTTATCAATATTTTCATTTATCAAAGCCTCAAAAATTGAGCGGAAAGTAGAGAGCGGAGTGTCTTAACACTACGTTCCCTATACTGTGTGCGGGATAGAGCGTGAAATAAAAAAAATGTATTGAAATGGAAAATACAATACCTCTACCAATACAATCCAAATTTTAAATAATACAAACGTACGTATGTATTATTTAAAATTTGGATGCTCCAGCTGAGACCTGCCTCGTCAACAGTTATGCTAGACTTCAATTCAATTCAATTCAATTTGAGCATTCGTATTACAAAGAATTTTTGGTATATATCCAAGAATTTCATTCATCTGGTAGCGGATTCAATCACAAAACACTGTGTGCAAGCACGAACACCTTATAGAAGGAACTAAGGTGCAATTTCAACTTTATTTTTTTAAGCATTAGGTCCAAATTAAGATTAAGCTTTTGAAAGCGTCAACAACAATCTTATAATCAACGTAATAGAGGCTATTTTAGAATGTTGAGTAGATATAATGGTATGTGAGTTTTGTTTGATATTCTCACTGTTTTGTTGATATTTATTTTACAGTGTAATGTGAAAATAATACTATGTTGGTATATAAATATATCTTTCAACCTTTTATATTTTTTGTTAGGTAGCCGTAGCAGGGTAGGCAGAGGGGACCTGGGAACCTCTGTTTCTATTAAAACAATTCCATTTACCACATTTCACCCAATTTTCAAGCCTGCGTATTGTATGGTGATTCAACGCCAAGCTTTGCCCTGATACTAAAACGAGAAAATGAAAGTAATCCATTCCCCCGAGTTGTAATCGAACTTGCAACCATTGCGTTTAGAGCCAGACTCTATTAATTAACTAATATTTCTATTTAACAATACAAACCGCAGAGTTAAGTTCCACCACTGTCTCGAATGTCTCAAACAAAACTACCGAAATATATTTAATATAAGCTGTTCTAGTACTACCCACAGATATTTACCTAATTTGGGTAAGTATTACAAAGCCACATGATTTTAATTAATTTAATCAACGAAAACACGTACAATGTGGTAGCAAGGTATGGCAGGTGGTGTAAGTTAGAAGCGATTAGATTTTTATATTGAAATAGCGTTATTTTTATATTAATATTGCTGCAAGCGGGATGTGAACCCACAACTAGCGTTTATAATCTAAACACGGCTTTTCCCTTAAACTTATTGTGTATTTATTTTTCTAATGTATAACTAAGCTATACTCGTATATGTAAGTATAAAGTTTATAAGTTAATTAAGTGGAACAAACATCTATTCTCACAAACTTCTTAAACTAAACTATATCATAAACTATTACGTAATATAACAAGGTAATCGAGGTTGGCCTATTATTTGGTAGGTAGAAGCCTGGGAACCTAGTGTTAGGGCACCCCGCTCTCAATAAGACGCTTCCGTCCCTCACTTTCCGAACTCAGTGGCAAAACTTTTTCAAAATATTACCCAAAGAAAAGATTTTTTTTTTCAAAATATAACCCATTTCTCCCCTATCCTACCATAATAGAACCAACTAATCCTATAATAATAATACACTATGTTAGAACCCTCACACGGTGTTACAACCCTCGTTCGTATTAACTTCGTACGCAAATATTTGTTGGTATTATATGGAATTATAAGGTGTTTGTTCTTCATGTTAATTACGTTTGACGATCCTGTTTGTACAATGTTTAGTAGATTATATGTATGTTTGTATATCTGTATATAACTCTAGATAGGGTTTTTGTTTATCTCCTAACTAAACGAAACTAAAACTTCGAGTTGGCGATTCTGGTGATCTCCTGGTAATCTCTTTTAAAAGATCAAATACTGAGTTAAATTTGAATTTTAATATAACTTACTAAATCCGGAGATATTTTCAAAATAAAAGAACCGTACCTGCAACAAAAAAAAACATTAATTAGTACACTAAAGATAATGAAATAATATAAGAACAAATGATAATATCATTATGTGAATTACAATATCTTAAGTAAGCATCACGTTGCATCCCGCTCACAGCAGGATAGCCAAAGGGAACTTGGAAACCTAGTGTCCGTTACCATAAAAACACTTTCGTTCACCATTTTCCACCGAATTCTGAAGCTATTACGAGTACGAGTGTTGAGTGGAAGTCAACGTTACGAATATTAAAAAATTCTTCGAGTAGAAATCGAACCCACAACCTGCCACGTTTGCTTATGCCCTACGCCACTGGCATCTGGCTCCAGCTATCTAACAAGCACCATCTTAATATTAACAAAGGAACTGCTGTATCCACGCGACGCTAACTCGACGTGGAATGGACGTCGCCGTTGAATGCAATAATGTATATTATTCAGTAATTTGGATTCAGGTACAAATGTCTGTTACCTGAATGGAACCTAATAATAAACTGGTTATAATAATGTCTGGATTTAATTATAAATGTACTATAAATACTTGTAAGTGACTGAAAGACAACGCACAATCGAAACTATTGTGCGTAGAAAGATGAAAATTGGCACATGGATGTTCTCTGGAACTTTTACTTAATCTGTTACATCACGTTAATCGTTATATGGACCACTGGACCTACAGTTAGGCCCTTATTTTGGTTAATAAATAAAGGACTCTCAACTCTGATATCAATCTTGAACAAGATCTTGAGATGCCGTTTTTTTCAATGCCATCTCAAGATGAGAGAGTTGAGGTGTCAGAGTTGAGAGGGAATCCAACCCATAACCAGCCGCGTCTACATTAGTACTCCTGCGCCATGACAGGCCATTAGATATTAAATAGCTCGTCTATTCTAACACTCGAGAAAATAATTGATTATATCATGTCAGAGTTACATATCCTTAGAGCAATTGAAGAGACATTTATTAAGCATAATTAATAATGTGGAATACAACCTCCGGGACTGAAACAGAATTTTTTTAAAGGGAACGAAGTGTCTTAACTCTCGGTTCCAGGGGGGAACCTACACCGTTGTGTGCGAGATTGTGCTTTCATTTCCTCGAAAGGAAATCGAACCCACAACCTGTTCCGTTTACAATCGCCCGCTTGTGCCCCTGCATCACGACTGGCCTCAACTGACTAAGTTCTAACAACCATATTTTTTTAAACATTCCTACCCAAAAACCAGGAAACAGGCAAAGACGAATAAACTGTACAGTCCAATAAATAAGACATCCCGGGATTACATCACTAATCCCAACCAGATCGCGGGACGGCATAATCTCTGTGATTAACAACGGCGGGCCTAGGGGAATCTAATAAGCATCGCGAAATCATTTGCGGGATTGCGGGATTGCGAGGGGGCGTTAATTTTTGTAATTGCCCCAAGATATTAGGTTAGTTGGGATTTCGGTGTCTTTCATTACTTTTAACGTCCCGCGGGATGTGAGCTACTTTTGGTTTTTTTTTTCGTGTCACTTCACTATGTATGAATGTAATGTCTGATGATGAGAGAGGTGCTTAATTTGTGTAATAGAATTTGTAGAGATTTTTTTATTATTTCAAGCAAAATAAATAAATAAAACAGATAAAAATCAATATATAAAATCTATTTATCTATGAAATTAAAATAAACAATTAAAGACACCCAACATGCTTAACCCTTATCTTCATTTTGTATAGTATACTATACATACAACTTTATAAAAATATACGATCACTATAAAACTATATTTAAACTATATTTTTAACGTTTAACGACATAAATAAATTGTAACAAGCATATAAGAATTTCGATGTAGCTCGATTAGAACGTATGGCTTAGGGTTTGGATAGTTTTTAAGAGGCACAGCACAGCTTCAAATCCCGCTTCATTTCATTTATATAATTTCATTTCAATTTTTATAAATAAAAAAATATATATATTCGAAAACAATATAGCGAATAAGGCACTCTTATCTATAAAATCGATAGGTGCAAGTACAAGTACAGTACAAGTGCTAGGAATCTCAAATTTTGCATAGGAGTTATTTATAGGACGTA
Source organism: Heliconius numata (assembly GCA_016802625.1). Lineage (NCBI taxonomy): Eukaryota > Metazoa > Arthropoda > Insecta > Lepidoptera > Nymphalidae > Heliconius > Heliconius numata. The sequence goes on along the minus strand of JAEBDU010012707.1, from coordinate 13,805 downwards.
GGTGCTCGCTCAGACGGGAATTTGCAATATTCGACTCCTAAGTGGTTGTTTTTGGGGTTAAAAGTTTGTATGAAACTTCGTTACTACAAATGCTAGGTAGGAGTCTCAAATTTTACATGGACGTCACTTATAGGACGTAGGTACTCATGGAGACAGAAATTAATAATAACGTAGTTAACGCGGGCGAAGCCGCGGGCGGGCCGCTAGTATATTATACACTTGCCAGTCAAACATACTACATTGATCTCCACTAAATTTCATAAGCTAATACCCACACTGTCATATTCATCACTCACACACGACAATGATTAATTACTTTAAACATTACAACCGATTTTGAACTTTAAAGAGTATATGTAGTTAAGTTGATTTTTCATTATTAAATTGTAAAATATAGTCTAAATTATATGGTGATAGCGACTCTATCTTAACTGCTGTAATGGTGAAGCGTGAAAACTGGAGTGATGGAAAATGTTTTAAATATATTATGTAAAGATACAAATACAAGTCAGTTTTGGCGAAGGGGCAGGAGGGAGGGATGAGGATATGCTGTGGGTTCAATTTCCATTTGAGGACATAAAATACTCGTATTTCATATTTTCATTTCTCCGCTCTGGTAACGAGGCAAAGCGCGGTATTGAGTTCTGTCACTCAACATGCAATACTTGCGTCAGAATTGGGGAACGCAAATATCTTAATGAGTCGGATTGTCTTAACAATAGGTTCCCAGGCACCCTCTGCCTACCTTGCAATGTGCGGCTATATTCAAATTCAAATTCAAAATATTCTTTATTCAAATAGGCAATTATTATAAGCACTTTTGAATCGTCGAATGAACATATGATCAAAAAGCTACCACCGGTACAATGTGAAGCTAAAAAACTAATCAAGTTGTTTTTTTTTTGGCACTCCATTCCCCATTTTCGAATTTCAAATTCACGCGGCGTTGAATTCAGTCGGAATACAACGCCGCACTTTGTCGCGTTTACAGTCACACGCTTTTCCCTCTGGGCCATGATTACTCTCAATTTGACCTCATTGATTGGATGATTGTAACTTATACCAACCATCCCGTTCAGTACAACAGGAATCTTACAGGAATATTTCATATATACCAAAAAAAAAACAACAACATTTCATAATATAAATATAAAATTTCTATATAAAAAATTCGAAGCGACGTTTACACCTGCGCCATTTCACGTCGCATGGTGTTACCAATTTTGTTGTTAGAACCTCTAAAGGTATTTTTTTACTAAATTTCCGCTACCAAAAGCAAATAATAAATAAGTAAAGGAATGATCATTTCTGAAAGCAGAACGTAATTATTCATATTGATAAGTAAAAAATTTGAATTTTATTGCAGTGTTGAGTTCCGCTACTCAACAGCCTGCCAGAATTCGGTGGGAAATGTGGAACTAGGTTCCCTCTTCCTACCCTAATGTCTGCGGAATACCAGAACCAGTATAAAAAACCCAACCAACACCATTCCCATAGAAAGTTAATTTTAACCTAACTGTCCAGCTTATTTAACGGTATATCTCAAAGGTATATATAATAAATGTAGCATTTTTAATATACTTCCTTATACGTCGAGAACATTCCATACAGTATATTGTGCCCCTATATGGTAACAGAAGTGATATGGCATTATAAGCTATAACTGCTTCAAATACAATAGCTTTTCCTTTGTTTTTTTATGTGGATTATTTTTAATAGGAAAAATTTAAGTCGAAGCCTTCGTATTGGAGCTCAACGTCTGACTATGAAAGCGATGGCCGTGGGTTCGATTATTACTTGGGAAAATTAAATATTTTTACATAAATATTTTCTCTCTAGTTATAGGCAAAGCATGATGATGACAAGTGAAGGATTTTCAAGTGTTTTTTTACACTTTTCATTTTAGTTTTGATTTTAATTTAGATTTTAAATCTAGCCTTATCTATTCAGGCGAAGAAAACACTTATATGTTAATGAATTTGAACCCATATCGTGTTTAGCGAAGCGTTATTTATCTAACGACTAGAATACGTCTTTGATCGTTTTATTGTATTGTTATTGGACCCTTTTGTAGTTATTTATTCAAATACTATTATAATAAAATTAACTAAACGAATATTCTTTGTAAAAATATATAAAAAAATGTATTTTAACTTCACACTGGTTCCCGGATATAGCAGAGCACTGGGAACCCAACTCTTGCACCATTACAGTGAAAGCGATGTTTGTAGGTTTGATCTATTCTTATAACAATAAATAGAACCTACAACCATCACTTCCAACTCCTTAGGTACTACAAAACAAAACCCCCCCAAATTCACATAGGTACCTATTCTATCAGGATGTTATCATTCGGTCGACATCATGACAAATTACCCATTTCCCCGCATTAATCTACGTACGTTGTCTTTGATAATAACTGTTAAACAAGACTTAGGATATGTTTGGTGGTTATTTAACGTGTAAAGTATATATATGTCGATTGTTATGTTATAATGTAAACTACTTTTTTATAATACTTTGTTTAAGCAGAGGGAACCTGGGAACCTTAGTGTTGTGTGAAAAATTATAAATCTAAAAAGTGAGCCACCAAGGAACGCGCTTATATCTGAATGGACCGATTTAAATTGAAAAAAAAAATTTTCTTTTTAGCATCACAACGTATCTATCCCACTCATAGCAGGATAGGCAGAGGGAACCTAGGAAGAACCTACCGTTAAGACACTTTTGCTCATTAAGACACTTCAATTCCTCACTTTCTTCCTAATTTTAGAAGCATTGCATAACGCTGTCCTTTGTCTTGTCACCAGAGCGAAAAATTTAAAATATTAAATCTTTCATTTCCTCGACTAGAAGTCCTCGAGTAGAACCCACAACCCATCGTTACCCATCTCTTCTACCCATGGGCAGGAACTGGCCTCGAATTTAATTAAAAACCTAAATACCATTATAACATTAAATATACCCCATCCAAAGCTATCGATCGCATTCCACGAGTTCCGATCCGACCGCAGACAGTGCAGGAAGTGGACATGCATACCGTTACCGTTCAGCTCCTGGTATATCCTGTTTGCGTAACGACGGGTGTGAAATATAGTTTAATTGTTAATTTATTGTGGTTTTTTTTTCATTGTTTTTTTATGCTTCACGCTGTATCCCGCACGCATATAACAAGGTAGAGAAGGAAGCTAGTGTTAAAACACCGATTCCTATTTTATCTTGATGTCAAAGCGAAGAAATGAAAATATCTCGTTTCCTCGAGTGAGAATCAACCCAATTTATAATTGGGTTAAAGCTTGCAATATATTTTTAGCAAAGCTAGGTAACTGTGAAAACGAGGGTTGTGAATACGATTCCTATTTGAAGAAATGATTTGATTCTGACAACAAGACCTTGCAAGGACGGCGTTGAATTCCCCCAACCACCACCACAAGTTATCCTTGCAATTGTAAGCTGCTCACAGACAAACAAAATCCCAAACATATTCCCATAACATTTATGCACTAAAACAAACAAACAGACAAACATACATACATATAAATATAGCATCGCAATAACGCTCGTCGGGACCGGGGCAGAGCCTGAAATATGTCTCTCATATATTAGCAGATATAGCGTGGACGGTGCCGAATACGTCCACACTTGCATATGTAAGACTTGGTATATACTATGTGGTTAAGGAATATTATTATTTTCTTTATGGAACTTACGAGAAAATGTAGAGAAACAAGAGAAAAATCACTCCGTTTTCCATTTTTAGTCCATTTACGAGGTGTTGAAGTGCTGGAATATTAGTTTATTTTGTCATGTTTCTTTTTTGTTATGCTATGTTTTTTTGTAGAATCATAAGTTTTAAAATGTAAAAGAGGCAAGAGGAGATCTCTGCAGACCTTCGAACACAGTATAGATGATACTGGAGGAAGGTTACGTTATATGCATAAAGTTCCCCCCCGGATATATGTGAACGAGGCAAAAAAGAAGTATACAGAGACTCTCTGGCTTCTCTGGTTATATATACCGCTGGGGATAAAGTGTGAAAATAAAAAAAAAACTGCATCACATCTTCCATTCTTTGCACATTAAGACCACAAAACTAACTTGTGAAATATAAATAGATAACAACTTTTTTTTTGACAAAGAAAACCCTAAAGCCTAGTGACAAATCTCTCCATTTTTATCTAATCCCAAACACAATTTATTTTAACTAATACCTTTCACATATAACAAACCGAGATAGTTAAATACTAACTGTACCACAAAGCCCACTCAATATTAGAATTCTCGCACTAAATTTTCTAGTTAATGTAACGTCGGTCGTATATTCACAAATTTTATGTCCCAATATCTAGTTTAGTAAATCTTTACCTTATAAGGAAGACAATTACGATTTAGAGCACACGTGCTGTATTTGTTTACCTTATTTGGTAAGATGAATGATTAAGGCCCTTGACCATGAGTGGAAATCTATACTTATATAAACTAAATAAGATTGGTTATAAAGTATTTATTATTATGGTGGTGGCTGGTATGCTGGTGTTAAGGCAAAGCACGGCGTTGGGTTCCGTAACTCCACACGCAACGTTAGGTTCCCTCTGTCTTCCCTGCTGCGTGCGGGATACAGCGTGAAGCTGATTTATTTTATATTATTCTACAGAACTGATACAAACATCGAAAGATCAAAAGGTCTAATTCTACCATCTTCTAAATATATGAAGTCATAAACTAAAGATACGTTTTATTGCACTTTCAATCTCTTTGACGGGGCTTTTATTACCGGGTCTATCGAAAGTTCGCTTTTATGTTAAGCTTAAGTAGAATTTAAGTTGTAACATGAGGCCAGTCTGTTGTAGAAGCAAAAGCCTGTCGGTAAACGCGGCAGGTTGTGGGTTCGATTATCGCTCGAGGAAATGAAGTATTTTATATGTTAGCCGCTCGCAACGCCACTTAACACGCAATGACTTCAGAATTCGGAAGAAAGGGGGATGGAAGCGTATTAAGGGGAACGCAGTATCTTAACAATAGATTCCCAGGTTCCCTTTGCCTAACTTGCTTTGTGTGGGATAAAGCGTGAAGCTAAAAAAAGTTGCAACTTGTACACTCGTCTTCGATATTCGTATCTGTCTTAATAGATATGAATTGGAAATATACGATACATTTTAAATGATCATGAACGATATTCATAGCATTTGTAACGCCAGTTTCAAAATGTATATCATATATCAAACTAAATAATATTGGGGGCAGTCCTGGCAAAGGAGCACAAGCTTGGGACTGTAAACGCGGCAGGTTGCGGGTTCCATTCTCTTTCCAAGCTCTGGAGGCATTGCGTGTTGATTGGCAGATTCAACGCCGCTTTGCCTCGTTACTAGAGCGAGGAAAATGACAATAATAAATATTTAATTTCCTCGAGAGGGAATCGAACTCACAATCTATCTCGCTTACAATTACATGCTAGTACCCCTATACGCTGCGACTGACTTACGAATTTAGTAATAACTCCTTCCCAAATACAAAACCAAAATCTAAGTTAAATCTAACATTGATTTATATTTAACCGCGCGATTAGAAACAACGGAACTAACATTACGTTCCCAAGATTCCGTTCACAGTTTAACTTAATAATATTATAGTAGTTGTTGCAGTTAACAAAGTAGTTAGCGGTCTGTTCGCTCGAAGGTTTAAAACGTGGCGGTTAAATTTGAACCTTATTCTCATAGGAATAGGTGCTACAGGTGTTCGTTCCACTAAATCCGCATCTGGCGAAGGTCCAGGTGTAATCTGTGCTAGTTCATTTGTTTATTGCCGTTCAGTACTGTCAGCGTTTGGTTTATAATTATAATAGTATTTTTTGAGCTTTTTAAGGGGGCAATGAAAAATTTAATACTTTCATTTTCTCGTTCTGGTAGGAGTTGAACCGCGCCACTACGGCCTCAATATATACTTACTGACAATATATAGGCACCATTAAAACTATATGTTCTTTATGTTTGTTTATACGAAACACATGAGTTGACGAGTCAACTACATATGTATACATTTGGTAGTTACGTTGGATTGTTGGTTTTATTTTCGATGTAAAATGTTGTCAGATGCAGATACGTGGAATCAGTGAATCTATAAAATAAAAATTGAAGCTAGTCCTATATATACCTAGATAAATAAGATTACAAAATAATAATATCTAAAAGGAAAACAATATGCCAAAATATCTGTACAATAAATATTTGCTTCAACCCAAAATCAAATACCCGACCTAACTGCCAACTTTGAAATCTCACAAGGTTATCTATAAGGCATAAACTAGTTTATATAATTGAATGAAAATTTGTGAAGCGTAGGACTTAGATACATATACATATATATAGCTAGATATATTGGATAGGTATCCTATATTTAGATTTCCATTGAAATCAACTCAACTGAGTTCATACGCTGTCTATTTCGAATGATGGCCGCTTCTAACGTAGCGAATATACTGTTTAGACATTTCTAACTTTGTATCTTAATAGTGGATAATACTAATGTGGACATATAACGACCTGTGGTCAAGTGGTAAAAGTGTATCAAAATCTTTGGGTACGGAGTTCTAACAAGTGGATTGTATTGAACATAAGATATCGATGATATTAACTTGAAATATTTTGTCATTAAATAAAAATTATATAACACAATCTCGAGGTCTAAGTAGTTAATCTAGTGCCAAAACACTCTGTTCTACTTTACGTCCAAATTCGAGACGTTGCGGTTGAACGGCGACACTAAACACCGCGCTTTGTTTTTACCTTGCAAACGAAAATAATTGACCGACCAAGCATCGAACTTGCAACAATCGCGTGCCCTACAACGTCGTGAGCAAATTAAAATCGAAGCTTTAAATTTAAATTTTTGACTCAGAAATAATGAAAATAGCATAACAAAATTCACTATATCATAATTTAATATCATCACATCAAAAATATATCTATAGGTAGTAGGTGGGTAGTACCGAAAAATAATAACCGAACCGAACTCCATTTGTAAATTGAAGCCCGACATCATTTTGTTATTTGGTACGTCGGCGAAATGGGGAAAATAGAAAATTATTAATGTATGAAATAACAGAAGAATTTCTCTTTTTTGTGAAGGTTATTTCGGGGGAAGGTAATTAAAAAAGTATGAGGTCTCTCCGGAGGGTATCGGAGAGGTTGATGATAGTGGATGAGGCGAAAGAAGTATGCAGAGACTATAGTTTAGCACTCTGTTCTCCCAGTCTAAACTGACAGGGATAAAGCGTGAAGCTTAAGCTCATCTTTGCAATATATGGGGCAAGGGTCCATGGGTGTGACATGTCTTAACGCGACGCTCGTGGGTTCGATATCCATTCGGGGGAATTAAATATTTCATTTTTTCATTTCTTCGCTCCGCAAAAGGGGCAAGATGCGTTGAGTTCTCAACACGCAATGCCTCAAGAATTCGGCAGGAAGTGGGGAACGGAAGTGTCTTGATGATGTCTTAACGGAGTATCATGACAATAAGCTCCTAGGTTCCCTCTGCCTTGTTGTCTATATGCATGCCGCATCTTGAAGGATTATATACTAACACTGGCTTTTTGGCTTAACTTCATCATTACTGAAATTGACTGTCTATCTGTTTGTGCAGGAAAAATATATATCCTATACTTTTTTCTTAAGTGTGTATACTTTAAAATGTGATAAATAATATACACCCTAATTTTATTGCGACAAGTTTACATTCGTTAGATTCATAATATGTGGGGATATAGGAGAGGTCTCCTTTACGCGACGCGACAGCTAGCGATTTGATTAACAGGTTTTTAATCCTCTTGAGCTGGAAATGGGAAAAGCATAAGCTCCATAATAAATTATACGAATAGGAAGAAAAACGTGGTTTTGAAGAACACATGTGTGTAGATACATATAGAAGTATGTATATGTATAGAAACATTTTTTGACAAAAAAACCGACTGGAAGCAGTAAACTAAGATTTATATAACTTTCTCATGGATGGCATTGTTAGAATTGGACTTAATTCGATAAGGACCACACGGGAAGCACCAGTTTTCAAATAAGAACAATCAAAATCGGTTCAGCCAGTACGAATATTCTGAGGTAGCAAACATAATAAATTAATTTTTAACAAAAAGAAAAACCGACTTCTAATAACGAACTAAAAAGTGAAAAATAATTATACAAAGATTTTATAATTTTGAAGTCGGTGCCAAGTAAAACAAACAGGCTTAGTAATTAGACATTGTAGTAAAGGTGTTGTAGCATTATCTTGGCACCGATTTCAAAATTATAAAATCTTTGTATAATTATTTTTCACTTTTTAGTTCGTTGTTAGATCTATGGGTAGATCTTAAAATGATGCTTCTTAAACGAGTGGTGATGGTGATGGTAGTGGTTGTCAACGAGTGGTTGTGGTTGTCCTGTGTAAAACTTTATTTAATTAGGTATTATTTTTGTGCAAAGTTACATTTTGGTATATTGACAAGAACATACATAAAAAGTATTCGGGCGAATTGAGAATCTCCCTTTTTTGAAGTTGGTTGCAAATGAAAACATCCTCGTTTTTGAGGTTGGTGGAAAAGAAATGCAACAATCAGGAATCTCACCTCTGACATCAATTTAAAAAGTTTTTGCTTGTAACTATTACAGTATAATCAATTTGTTACCAAAAACAAAACAAACTTTCTAAATTTTCACCGGATCCCATAATCGGAACCTAACCAAACTTTCACCAAATTATCTTTGAAGTGTATCCTTTCAAATAAAAAAAGAATCATCAAAATCGGTTAGCGCGACATTGAGTTATTCGGCTATTTGTCGCGCACATACCTAATACAAATTTAAGACTTATGTGATTTTCTCATAGATACCATTGTCAGACATGGACCAAAAAAATGGGACCATTCGGGAAGCTTCACCTTTCAAACAAAAAAAAAATTCAAAATCGGTTCACCCAGTCAAAAGTTATGAGGTAACAAACATAAAAAAAAATAAAAATAAAAAAATACAGTCGAATTGATAACCTCCTTTTCTTACAGAAGTCGGTTAAAAAAAATACAGTCGAATTTAAAATATCCTCTTTTCATAAAAGTCGGGTAAAACTTGAACTACTGCGTTATATAGACATATTTTTTAATTAAATAAAAAACACCTACTCTTTCATATATCACTGAAAAAAAAACAAAAATAAAAGCAAAATATTTAAGTTTTAATAATTTCGTCAATACCAAAATCGTATAAAACAAACGAATACTTTTATCGTGTCGTATACAGAAAGCGGAATTTACAAATTCAATAGAACCATTCATTTCACGAACGGTCAACGTAGGAGGTAATTGCTCGAATTGAAAGCAATGTTCAACCTTATTGGACATTCACTAAAAAATGGTTTCGTGTTTCTTTCCGCATAACAGGGAAGGTATCGGGAACCTAGTGTTAAAATATTTCATTTACTACCTCCCGCCCAATTTTCGTGACATTGCAGATTGAGTGGTCCACGAGCTAGATCCATCGAGCAAGATCTAGACTGTACAGGACCTGAGAGATCCTTGGAGGTCCTTAGAGGAGGCCTATATTCAACAGTGGGTGCCCAAAGGCTGTAATGTTGAAAGATAAATTCTCTCCAGTGGGGATTGAACCCACAACTATCGTTTTAGCGTTCGGATGGTCTCATTATACCACAATGGTGTGTCACTAAGAACAAGTTATTACTTGTAACATTCCTCATGTACGTAGGGGTTTGTCTATATGGTCATATTTTTCTATTATGAAATATAAATATTTTGCTTTTTTTATTTGGCCATATAACAGGGGAATGTTGAATTTAGAACGTCCGTTAAATTTAGAAATTAATGAGTGTCAAGTCATTAAACTCGAATTTTTTTTAAAATATAGTAAAGTAACTCTATGTTGAGGCCAGTCGAGGTCTTTGCACCTCACTTGCACTGTACAAGTGTTTGAAGCAGAGTGCCTTAACCCAACTTTCCTGCCCACCTTACTAAATGCGGGACACTAAAAACACTAACAGCGTGAAGCTAACAGCACTCTGAATTTATTATCATTTTATACTGGGTGAAAGAAGGAAGGTTTTCAAAATTGATGACTTCCTAAAATTAAAAAAAACAAAAGAAAAAAGTTAACTTAATACAAAATCGTATAAAATATACGGTACCTATATAAATATTTTATCGCAATGAATTGAACCTACAACCACACTAAATATTAAATACGTGCTAGCCCTATTGCTATATAACGATTACTTCTTATTTTTCTAGCATAAATAAAAAAAAAACTGACGATAGAAAGATGAAAAGGAAATTCTCTAAATTATTAGGCATCCATTAAGAGTACATTAGTGGGAAGCAACTTAATACTATGAAAGCTACTATATATTGTATAATAGTACATTATATGTATAACCGTTAGAGGTCGTCGTGGGGCAGGGGCAGAAGCGTGCAACTGTAAACACGTTGGTTATAGGTACGATTCCCAGTAAGGGGAATGAAATTTTTAATATTTTCTGGCACAAAGACAAAAGCCCGAAGTTAAATTCCACCTTGCAACATGCAAAGCCTTGAAAAATTCGGCCGAAAGCGGGAACATTAGGTTCGCTTTGCCTATCCTGCTGTATGCAGGTATTTATCAAATCAAATAGTTGAATGAAAGAACTTAATTTTATCGAAGAAACTTTAGTCACATTCGTATACAAATTTCATTTCCATGGTATAGTTTGCCATTAATCCAAAGGATTAACAGCAGTGTATGGCTCTAGGCTACAGCTTATCCTAGCATCCCGCAACGGGTTTTTTTTTCGTCCAAAATAAATAACTAGAAAAATTTGTCGCGGAAAAAATCCGGTAAGCCTGATAGCGTAGAAATGTTATATTTCGGTGTCCCATGTGAAAATAACATGGTGGTTTTTATTTTGTCTATTTTATTCTATCAAAAAAAATAAGAATGGCAAATAATTTACTATGTTAGACAAAGTACAGCGTTGAGTTCTGCCACTCAAGAGTTAGTATATCAAAAATTGGGTAGAAAGTGGGATATGAAATGTATTAACATTAGGTTCATTTCTGTTCTGCAGGAGATGCGTGGGTGGATCTGCATAATATTTTGCTTTAAGTAACTAGAACGGTAATGGTGATAAATCACTCTAGTCTTCACTTGTTTTATTTAACTCACTGCATTTTAGACAACAAAAATCCACGGCACATTTAATCTATCTCGATTAGAGAAACTTTAAAACAAATAAAGTCATAATATACAAAGAACAAACGTACCAAAAATAGACATCCACGGTATAAGTCGATATCAAAATATCCCTCAAGTTATTGAATGTTATATAAAAAAAATCGACAAGGATATAGAGATATGAAATCGTAAGTAACGTATCTAAGAAAAGCTGTCAATCTCGCTTGATCATGTCAGGATCCTGTTTCAATGGCTTACAGGAGTCAGGAGATTGTGACAAAATCAGAGTTTGTTGATACACGCTTGTGAGAATTAAGATGTCATTTACTTGAACTGATAACATCGTGTAAATGGTTAATATAATAATATATTGAATGTTTTTATTTAGTCCCAAAAATTTCGATATGAATAGATAAATTTACGGCGTTGAATTCCGCTATGAACACCAGAATGTCAATAAATTGGCAAAAAATCGGGATTGATGTGACATTTTTCAAGGTAGCCCCTAATCTTCTCGGCAATTCTGTGTAAACACAAATTCGAGCTCAATTGTACCAAAATTACCGAATTCCAAAAATATGAAGCTCCAAAAATGTTTGGAAATATTTCGTGACATACTGAATGAATGGAAATTCCGAAAATTTGACAGTCCAACAAAGGTCTTTGCAGTGAATGTGAATAATCTTTCTAGGCCTCGTCACTTTTGACATAAATATAATTTCAGCATTAAAACGATATGATAAGGGTTGGGGATTTCGTCACAAATTTTGAATTATACTTTCAAGATAATTTAAAAGGCCTATCAGCGTGTTTTACGACAGTTTAGGTTTGCGACAATGTTATTACAGTAGTCAACGCTTTATCTATTGAGGTTATGGAGATGAGCTTAGCTGCTGTAATGAACGCTAATATAACAAGGATAATCACATTTTTTTCTTCTATTTTTTAATTAGATTTTTTTGTTTCACGGCATATCTCGCACATAGCAGGGTAGGTAGAGGGAATCTAGGAACCTAATATTAAGGACACTTCGTTCCCATTCAGACTCAATCGTTTGTCACTTTCCACCGGTTTCTGGGGAAAAATGATTTATTTATTAGAAAATCACTTGTTATAAATGTATCATCATGAAACTTGGCAGTTACAACTTCCAAGTAGTGCACGAGTATATTAGTATAGTGTTGCTTAGGTGACAATACAATAATATGGTATCATCGAGCTGGTCTGAAGATGGACACGGAACCATTTGCCCTGACTTCTGCCATTCAATACGCAATGCCTCCGGAAAATGGGGAACGGAGTGTCTTTACACTAGATTTCTTCTGCCTACCTTGCTGTGTGCGGGATACAGCGTGAAGCTAATTTAAATGGTAAAGTTAAGCCCGCTGCTTTGATCACCATCCGAGGCAATTATTATTTTTAAATGATAACCACTCTGCCGCTAGGGTAAACGAAACGCGGCATTGAATTCCACTCAAGAGCACGAAATATCTTTACACTAATTTTCCTCTGCCTACCCCCCTATATGCGGGATACAGCGTGAACCTGAAAATCCTTATTGAATATTCATAGCAAACCCAATTCAGCATTTCAATCAAACTATCAACACATCCTGAACACTTGAAGCAATAAATCTCAACGATTTGACTGTATCAATCACAGCAGGATGTGGACTAAGTACCTGCACGGGAAGTTTGGTAGCCAAGTAATTGTGTTGGATGAAATAGACAATTTGTTTTATTGGTATGTGGGAGCGATGTGGTGATGGCGTTTATTTAGGAGGTTGTAAGTTCAATTTATTATTTAGAGAGAGTACTTTTCAATCTATTAAATTCTATTTTATGGAAGTTAAAAAACAAATACTTCAGTAGTTTCCGCTTAAAAAAATACTTGAAATAAATTTCAAACAAACTAAATGAATACTACGAAAAAAATTATGGAACACGGTTGAAAATATTTCAAAAAATTAACATGAAATTTCAAGCGAAACATTCATTTCCTTGTTTTATACGTATCAAATGTTTAAAACTCTTTTGATGCACATGTGTATTAGACGCACTGAATGAACTTCAAAGCCGTGATCCGGATATTTCCGGATGAAAGAGGCGAAAACCGGTTCGAAAAAGCGTAATGGAAGTCGAAACTAATGATCACAGCTAAGAGTCGAATGTATGACCAGAATCTATTCTATACAGAGCTTTTGGTGGTTTTAAATACTGACAGACCATTGTAAGTCTTGTCAGTCACAGAATAAGACGTTAAATTGTAGTGAAAGAAAATATTATGGTTACTGACGCATGCCTTTGACAGTTACCGTTCTATAAACTTGGGTATTCCAGCACTTTCGTATTTTCGTCTTTACTGCTTTGCTTTAAGGGTTATTATCGCACGTTTGTGAGCAGAAGCATTATTCAAAGTGATCTGAACCGTTCGTTCTGTGCAAATAAGATAATAGAATTTCGAGGATAGATTTGACATACGATATTTGGTACTATTGTGGGGAGTCTAGGCGTCCTACAAACTGAAGAATATGGATGGAGAAGTTGGATATCACAATAGTTTGAAATAGTTTTGATCGAATATTTTCCTTGAATAGGATTTTGT
>JAEBDU010012706.1:0-31620 GCA_016802625.1 Heliconius numata | reverse complement strand
TAATATACCCGAATTTCACGCTTATTAGCCAGATTTACGAAATATCCGCCGACATTTTGATAGGAGATTTAAAAATTTACATAAAATGTCCACTGTTTACGTATTAATTCATTTTTTATACAATCTTGTTAGTCGGATCTTGTTGATTTAGAATTTTAGTAGTCATCGATACCGATGTCTAATTATGATTATTGGCATGTAAGATTTCGTCATATGCCACAGGTGTAGAATATCTTGGATTGACTATATAAAATTGTGATGGTTCAGATCGAAGACAAGTAGGTAAGGTAGGTAAAGCGCGGTGTTGAATTCCGCCACTCAACACGCAATACCTCCAGAATTCGGTAGAAAGTGGGGAACTGAAATGTCTTAATGGGAAAGGAGTGTTTTAACACTAGGTTACCATGTTCCCATTGAATACCCCGGTATGTGCGGGATACAGCTTGAATTTCCTACAATAAAATCCCTCCATAATCCTCAATTCATACATTAACAGGAAGGTCACTAGCATTTACTCGTACCTCGTCCTCTAATTAAATCACTCGCCACCTGTCATTCCTCGTGGGATGCACGCGTGCGCACCTTCCTTCCTCCCGGTCACTGCATCAATGGAAAAAATACCTTATCCGCTTATGAAAAAGTGCATTTTACATTGTTTTTTTAACCATTTATCTTTATTCGGCATCACAAAAGCTTTCAACTGGGCCGCAGGTGTTGGGATATCGTTTATTTTGAACGCACGCGACTATATACATACATACATACAGGCGTACTTACATATTATAATAACCTCACTACTTATATATTTATATTGGTCCGCCATTGTGGAAAAATATTTATTTAAACCATAAATTTCTTTTTAAAGTTAAAAGTATAACTGATTTCCCTATTTTTTACATTTTAGGTCATTTATTTCCAAAGTTGATAAGTTAACTTTATCACAATCAAGTTTTGTTTAAATTTTTTAAACAACAAACAGACAGTCTAAATTTATTTATAATTATCTACTAATAACACTCGTCAGTTAACGCTAATCCGGTAGTATTAACAAGGTAAGCCGCGGTACTATATTTACCCTCCTATCGTTGAAGGGGAGCACGAAGTTAACTTTTGTTTGAATTAAACGTGATATTCATTGCAACTTTTAATAATAATTTATAGTTCATATTATTATTAGTACTTAATAATGTTTTTAATAGTAATTATTCGTAAAAAAATAACATAAAAAGTTACAATAAGAGTGGATAAAAATGTGATCAGGCAGTTTGGGCACTTTGGAAAGATAAGTGACGAAGGAATGGTAAAAAGTTAAAAGATATATGATGCAAGAGTGAGGTGGTGAGAGAGGTGGAAAAAGTGAAGGTATGAAAGATCACGTAAAAAGTGTAAGGATCTGCGCAAGATTGATGATATCAGACAAGGCAAAAAATATACGTATACAAGTATCGCGGCTTTGGCTTTGAAGAGTTAAACTAAAATATAAGTTACTCCGTTCCCAATTTTCATCTTTTCACTTCACTAAGGAACCTAAGGCCTAATCTTCCGTGTCCAGAACCGACCTTTTCTAAAAAAAATATTTTTCTGTTCTAAGTATCGGTTACCCTTAAATACTGTTAAAAACATAAAACAAATATATTTACGAAATCTCAAAACAGTAAAATCCAAAAAGCTCGTTCGTCTGTTCAACATCAAAATGAGATAAGCAAAAGATCAAGCGAGCGCTAATTTACCTAAATATCGAAATTTCTAAATAAACGATCTCTAAAAACCCCGCCGATGTTTCACAACCCACTTACACCGACATAATGGAAACAATACAGCTTTGTATCGTGCTGTAGAGTTAGAGAAATTGGAAATAACATCAGGTTTTTTGATGAAATATTAGTATTAACTTATTTATTGTTTATAAAATTTAATTGTAATTTAATATGCTAAAAATAGAAACACTAATAAGATTTATACATTTTTAATTGGTATCATGCACTTTTGTTGCAAGTAAGTAAGTTGTAATAATTAGTCTTTCCCCATACATTGACATATTTAAGTTGTTTTTATTTGAAATAAAATAACGTTAGACTAAATATGCAAGCAATGGTATGTAATACACATTACATATATACGAAGAATATTTAAAATTACGTACAATAATGTTCTTTGCTATAAAAAATAATTCCTTAAAAAATCCACAAAATTCAGTTGTAGTTTTTACCACCTTCCCAAACCGCTTTACTCTATGTCCGATCTGTTAAACAGAGAAAGGTGTAAACACTCGTTGAGTACTATCCAGAGTCGAGGGTCTATTATTCTTGTAGAGTTCAATATGTACCAATTAACAATACTGTTGTAAACCTGTGAGGATAACGATGTATATACGAGTATATCCAATTGTTATAAAACGTTTTTATGGTCATGCAGGTCTCAAATTTTGCTGGAGTAGGCACTCCCATTCTTTTCCTCTTCGTCTAGAGAGTACGCGGTATTCAAGGCAGTGTTTTATCTTGGAAAACTTTGGACTCTTGGATGGTTATCCAAGAGGTTTAAACGTAACGAAGGGATTTTCCTTTCCTTAGTGTGGAAAAACATTTTAAAATTGTTGGAAACAAATGCATATTTCAAATCGATGTAAGTTATGACCGTGTTACATCGTAATATAACGTAATAGCTAAAAATATCGCACGTCAGCGAACAGTTTGTTATTTAAATATGCTCAAGGTTGCTCTAAGAATTTTAGAGTTTTGGCCTTTTGAATGAGAGCAATGATTTGTCTCTATATATTAATCTATGAATACCTTAATTAATTATCTATTTGTCTTAAAAAAATATATTATTCTTAACACGATCATGCACCTAAGTAAGAAGGAGCTATTTAAATCATTTAAATTTGGCCATTATCTTATAAAAAGAGTCTTTTTATTCTTTAAAAATCGAAAAATAAATTAAAATTAAAAAAAAATGTCTATTTCGTTATCTGCGGAAGATGTGCACAGATAATAAATATAATTAGTTACCTATATAAAAATAAAATATAAATAAAACTTATTTATTTTTACAATAGTGAAAAAAAAATATCTAAAACTTTCATATAGATAGTGTCAAATACATTATGAACGCTTCGTTTTCCAACGAGCGGACCACCACGGTAGCTGATGGGTGAGTTGAACTTTGTTAACTGACCTCTTATTAAACTGTATGGACGTAACGTCACTTCTATTCTATACTAGAATACCAGAATAGTAGAATGATGAATATGACATGACATGACACACATGGAGAGAGTGTAAACTTTATTGTATTAAATTAATTAGATTTCTTTTTTTGATAATAATGATGGCAAATATAATTGTGAGATTTTTTTTATATTTATGTAATGTAGGTAAATATCTAAGGCAACTTATATTATAGTTGTTCGATGTTCTTGTTAAACAAACCGAGACTTTAGATTTACCATCTAACAAAAAATATACCTAATAGGCAAAATTTATTTATTTATATTATTAGATTAATATGGAAATAAATAAGTTTATAATAATTAAAACTACTGTAAGAAACCTTGATTTCACCAAGGAAAACGTTTTTTGCAATAAAAAGTAATTTATTTATATGATATAAACTTGCATTTAAAACTGCATTAACCAATTCACTTCATGCACTATCAACACTTTACAATGCGTCCTCAGGTGTCATTATAAGTGTATTAGTAATAAAGTAGTTGTTTACATGGAAGTGGTGACGGCAGCGCCATATGGCTAGTTCTGTGATGCGCGTGGGCACCCGATATGCGATACTTCCAAGAAACACATGCGCCGGCGCACCTTCGATCACGTATAGTTAAATTATATGAAAATATATATTATAATTGTTATTCTTAAGTATTATTCATAATTGATTCGGTAGAGGTGATTTTTTTGTATGATTTTTTTTTCATCAGTTTTTTTGCATCTTTTTTGCTCTTTTTTTGTGATTATTGTTTATCTTTTTTCTGTTTATTATTATTCTCTGTTTAGTGTTTTAATATTGTGTGTAGGAAGCGTTGGATGAGCCATTTTCAGATCCCTAGGTCTGATTACGGCTTCGGCTTGGGGCGATACCAAAAGTCATTCCAGAGTCGTCAAACCCGGTGTTTTCCTTCTTCTTCTTTTCTTAGGATAAAATAGATGCGCGATTAAAACGTCTCTAACTAAAACAGTAGTTTTCGTTCGATTTACACTTGAAAGTGTTCAAATATTTGTGTTTGTTCCATTTAGTTTCACAAGAGTAGTATAGGGTTCCTCGATTGAGTAGAAAGTGAAGTAACCTTTTCTACTCTATCTATTTTTTCTCTCAATGTTAGTGACATGTTACATTCAATGAACAGTTCATTTTAAAACCATAAATTAATAAAGGAACAGAAGCCAATACGGCGCCGTTGGACTCGCGTATAACTAACAA
The DNA here is from genome assembly GCA_016802625.1 of Heliconius numata. NCBI lineage: Eukaryota > Metazoa > Arthropoda > Insecta > Lepidoptera > Nymphalidae > Heliconius > Heliconius numata. Next base: position 27,192 of record JAEBDU010012706.1, on the reverse strand, counting down.
TTAACTAATTGTAAACTAACAGACGTCGATACGAATCTAACGAGGTATCTGACTTATTTGCAACCCACACTCATATTAAATACAACTATAGGAGGATCTTTTTTGATTAATTACTATGTAAACACAAAAAATATAAATAATTAGTACTATTTAGAGAAATATAAAAATTTTAACGTTGCAAGATTATCTTTCTTTCCTAAAGGTATAACGCTTAATATGAGTGCTAAATATGTAATTCATATTTACACAATTTTTTACCAAGTTGGAAATCGAACTCACAAACTCATATAAAATATATCTATAACATTCTAGCGCCATTAATTAATTAATTATACGTCATTATGGCTCATAATTGGTTATAGTTATAGATATATTATAGAAGAATGAATGAGTGACGTCACCGCCCACGCGCCTCTACCATATGGTCTATGATACCTACACCATTAAATTGATAAAAACTTTGAAGCTTCTTTGTGGTTTAATAATAGTAAAGTCTATTAAAATGAATTGCATATATATTTAATATGTTAACAATTATATTTACTTATTTAATAAGTATAAAACTATATTCCACCTGCAAATTAGGCAGAGAGTACCTAGAGTCGGGAGAGTCCTGAAATTGCTTGGGAAGTAAATTGATTGTTTGTTTGGTTGATTTCGTATCCCCATCACTAACTTGCAAACAATGATATTTTACTTTTCCTCATGGTATGTTATAATGGTATGTTTTTGCGAAACATTGCGTCTTGAGTGGTGGAACTTAAGGCCGTCCTTTGCCCAGTTAAAAGAGCAAAAAAATGAAAATAATTAATTCCTCGAGTCCCCTGAATGGGAATCGAACTCACAACATCAGGCGTTACGCCGCTGCGCCACAATGGTACCACCAAACTTTTTAAAGTATAAAATTTTGGTTAAAGCTTAAATTGAGTAATCGATTGAAATGTTTTCATGACGGTAGCAATTACTCATTATTTCATTATTCCACAGTAAAAGGGTTTTTTTAAGAAGTGTGTAACAAATGACACACATTCGGCCTCACGGGGTCACGTTTGTTGTTTCTTGGTACAATTAGTTTTATATTAATGTTATTTACTGAGTATTCATTAATATGCGCATAGGGAAAACGTGATTTAAAAAATCTGGTTTTTGGACTTAAGTCACCATTTTTTTTAATAATTTTCCTACGTGACATTTAAGTCATATATAACAGATAAATAAATCAATTCTGTATTTAATTATTAATTACAATTATATTCTATATTTGTAATTTAATTAAAACTAGGTTCTAATGAATAGGAAATATTTTTTTGGGTTTCTTAGTCGAGTTGAGGTAAATGTAAAATGTAATTGTTTTGAAACGTGAAAACCCGGTGTTGCGTGACAGACTGACTGTAGTCTGTAACCATGGCGCGCTGTCTGTTACCCCTACTTACATTTTGTATTCCCCTTTTATATTTTTTTTATCTTTTTAAACTTTTATGGGACTTGATTATAGCTAACTTTAGGGTAGAATACAAATCAGTTATTTACTGTCATATTATTGTAAAACTTACTAAATTTTCTTTTTTAAAAATTTGCAATATTGTATGAAAAAACGAAACACTTTAAAGATTATTTACGTCATGCAAGAATAAAACCCACGACTAGAAGTTATTATAAATAATAATTATTACCAAAAATTTCCTTAACTGGGGCTATCTATACTAACATTATAAAACTGAAGTGTTTGTTTAGTAGATCACGTTTATCTCAGGCTTTAATTTAAAAAAAAATGTTATTTAGAATAATCAGAATTAGACTGGGTCATACTATAATTATTTTTTGTGTCCAAACGGACGAAGCCGCAGGTAAAGTAAGTAGTTACTTTATAAAGTATAAACACTTGTTCAATCCAAACAAAAGGAGATAAGACGGCCGATGTATTATAATTGAATATGGGTCACTGACCTGACCCTCGCTTATCATTTCAATTGTGTGACTAATTCGTATATTCTATTAATATTTTATACTTAGCTTTCTTAGTTTATTATTGCTGTGTTTCTAGCTTCACACTGTATCCCACACATAGCAGGGTAGGCAAAGGGATCCTGGGAACCTAGTAACACTTCTTCCCCATTAAACACTCTCGTTCCCTACTTTCCGCCGAATTCCGGAGGACCTCAACGCCGCGCTTTGCATCGTTAACGGAGTGAGGAAATTAAAATATAAAATATTTCATTTCCTGACGTAAAAATCAAACCCACAACCTGTAGCGCTTACAGACGCACGCTTGTGCCCCCGCGCTACGACTGGCCTTATTATTCTAACTGGCCTAATTATTTTTATTATCGCTTGATTATTTATATTTAAGTTTTAAATATTTGATTATAAAATGAATGCTACTAGGCCTTTCTTGAGACCATCTTGTAGAGACAGTCTTCTTCTTCCTGGCATTAATCCCGGGTATTACCAGGGTCTGCCAAACCAGAGAGTGTCTGCAGAGACAGTGTCCGGCTGTAAACGTTATTTTTTTCCCAAATTCCTACGAAAACGGAAAAAACTACAATTGTATTTTAGTACAAGTGTATTGTAAAAGTTACAAAAAAACGATATAAACCGTTTATAAAATTAACCGCTTAACGAATTTAATAACAACTTAACCGTTAAAAATTAGCGCGACAATGAAACTACTGTTAGAAGCGATTATAAGAAACTAAATCGAACCCATTACCATTCTGATTGTTTGGATTACAATTAATTTTCATAAGGAGCTTCCGTCGCGTCACTTCCTCGGGGACACGCTCGTGTGCATACTAATTGCATACTGTGGCGCCATCTGTCGTTGTTTGTGTTGTCTGTCTGGCTATTGTCTCTATATAGAGTTACAAAAACCTTTTAGGTCTTTTTTAAATATACATTAGTGTAGGTTAAGGCCGTCGTGGCGCAGGTGTGCAAGAGTGCGACTGTAAACGCAAAGGTCGTGGGTTCGATTCTCACTTGAGGGAACGAAATATTTAATATTTTCATTTCCTCGCTCTGGCAACAAGATAAGACACGGCGTTGAATTCAGTCAATCATAACGCTATATTCAGAATCTGGGTAATATATAAAGCTTAACCTAGGTTTTCCACTCTTATATAATAAAATAAATTATATCATTCAGGAAATAGAAGAACTAAAGTATTGAGTAGATTTTTCTAAGATTAATTAAACGTAGGCTCATTTTTACAAAAATATATACAAACATACAGACAAATAAATCCTGCCGGTACATTATACATATATATCTACCTATAACAAACAAACAATCGGATATGGTATCTATAGTTACTGCAAGCGGATACGAGCTGCGGTTTGCGAATATTTAAATTTTGCTTAAGTGTGAAATGCACTTACGCAAGTGCAATAATGGTTAAGATTTTTTATCGATTGTAATATTGTGAATGGTCATCATCAGTAGAAGTGTCTTCTGAACCGAAGGTTATCAGTCCTGTATGAGTGCTACTGATAACTTTCTGAACTTGACGAGTGGGAATCGAACTTCCAACCGTCGTGTTTATAGTAAGACACTGTGCCGTGGCAAAAAGAATATTAAATAAATTAAATAAAACAAAATAAATTTATGTAACAAGCTTTCGTATTGAAATTGCAAACATGTTTGACACGCGACTAAATCTAAACCTGCGAAGTTTTAAATACTTTTATTTTTTAAATTAAATCAGTTACAGAATCTGGTTGGCCAAATGCAATCCACAAATTGACTTCTACCATCATCACCATGTCTCTTACTTGAAGAATGGTACGTTGCAGTTTTTTACATTTTTACCAGGAAAAATTGCAGAATTCTACGTTTTCCATTAAAATTATATATATAAAAAAATAGTTTATCCATATTAAAACGTGCTCAACGCTCAACATCATCATGCCAAACATGAATCAGTGAGATGACAAAGAACGCTACCAATACCATACCAGCTTACCTATACTGTATAATCTATAGGTGATGATTACGCAAGCACAGCATCACTCACCTGCCTCGCCTTGACTCATCGACTGTGTCATAATAACCTCTAAAGGTATAACGGAAGTTATAATTCTTTTAATATTATTGAAAAATCTGATACTTTTAATTTGTTTTATAGTAGTAAAGAGACAGACAGGTATTATGCGAAGGTTGGACATTCAATTCCCGTAGCAGAAACTTTTTTTTTCTACTTCACACTGTACTGTTGAGAACTTAGTGTCAAGATATTGCGTTTTTTTTTATTTACCGCTCAAATTTATAACGAACTACTTTAAGGCGTAACTCAACACCGAACTATATCTTATCAGAGCATTGTTTAGGCGCATGTTTATTTGAAATTTTATTCGAACTAAAGTCAAAGAATAAATATTTTTTTTTTCCTCTTTTTTAGTTTTACATTGTAAACACGTTGTATAAAAAAGTTTAAAATCGAAAGTGAAGGCGCTCCACTTTTGATTCTCTCCCTCATTCTTCTGCTCTCTCACTTCCGAATTCTACATTTTTGAATCCAGAACCAGTCCATTAACAATCAAACTCTACTCACTGCGCCACGATGCCTTTTACTATTCATAACTTACCTAACGATAACATGTAAATCATGTATTACTAAATCAATTCTTTTCAATTGTACTATTTCTAGAAGCGGACCACAAATTCGAACGCCGAATAAAAAGTAAAGAGCAAAAAACCGAAGTGATAAATATTTATTTACTCAACGGAAACTCCTAACAGTTTTTATTTTTAGATAACTCTGGTGCAAGCAGACATAATACAGACTATTACATTTCTTTATATTGTCCATTTTTAAATTAAAAATGTATAAAATGTATGTATATGTACTAGTCGTCGCCTACAGCTTTGTTCGCGTGGAAGACGTAAAATAGAGAATCCTACTGTTTCCTCTTTCGGAAGATATTTCGAGAAATTCTTTTTCATCTCACTCCTACATTATAGGTAGGATAAGATCTTACCTATCCCATTAACATAAAATTATATGTAACTATATTCATAATCCCACTCTATGTAGAATAAAGCATAAAGCTGCTTTTAACAATCTTTACTTATTAAGTAAAGAATTCTTCTCTTACTAAAAATCTTAAACAAAAATTTAATATTGAAATTGAACGAGGATTGTACCATAAGTTACCTATAAAAGAGCAATTATTCGTAATTTAGTATGACAGCATCAGATCGCGATGTCTGCACTAAACAAATATTAATTTACAGCGGGGTAATGGGCCGTCCTTTCTGTCTTTATCAGTTAGGGTCACAAGTCTTCTGTTTCTCGTATAAAAATATATTCATTCACTCTGATTGTAATACATAGTTTTTACAAGAATATAATTTATATAATAATATAAAAAAAATTAGAGGCCAGTCGTGGCGCATACAACTAGGGGCCTAATTGTGCGACTGTAAACGTGGCAGGTTTTGGATTCGATTCCCTTGCTATGGTAACAAGGTTCAGGGCGGCGTGTGACTCCATAATTCTGTGGAAAGTGAGGAAATGAAGAAATGTCTTAATGTGAAAGGAATGTCTTGGCACTAAGTTCCCGAGTTGCTTACCCTGCTATGGACGGAATGAATAGAATACTTAGGCCTGTCTATGTCTTTAGAATATAACAAGTTTTCTACATAGCAGAAATTAATTTAAATTATTAGTTAGATTTTTTCGTATTACAAAAATGTACAACCCTACACCGCCTATCATTTGTTTTAGAAATGCAGATAAATGGACGTCGTGGTGTGGTGGCGATTACTTATTTAATAATAGGTACATGCATATTAGATTGTAAATATTCACGCTGTTTCCCGCACATATCAAAGTAAGCAGAGGGAACCTAGTATTAAGACACTCAGGTTCCCAATTTCACACAACTTTCGAGACATTGAATGTCGAGTGACGGGTTCCAAGAGATTCCCGGGCGAAAGAGAAATAAGCAAGTAATGCTTAGCTGGAAGGAACACTAGTGGGAACTGGTGGGAATTTCTCATAAATGGGAATCGAATCCAAAATCACCTTACCCATTATGTCCCAAGCCATTTTTAAACTAGCATAGAATAGAATATAATATATCAATACGTATAAGTGAATAGAAACTTAAACGACGTCATTAATCTAAAATTCTTAGATAAAAAAAACAAGTTTTGGTTAATATTGATAATGTTGATCTACTTAAATAATAATGTCCAGTCGATTTACCGCTATCGCCTCGTAGTAACCGGTAAAAAAAATATTTAATATTAATAGGTAAGTTTAAATCTAATAGCATATTGTCTATTCTACTATTGACCGTTAATTAAGTTGTAAATGATTGATTTTTAATATGTAAAATCCTGTTTTTTGCTCAACGCTGTATCTAAACATAACAGGATAGGCAGAGATAACCTGGGAACGTAGTATTAAGACACTCCACTCCCATTATCCCACATTATCTTGACAGTTAGGCACAAAATTGGGAACAGAACATCTCAACCCAGTTTTCCCTCCGCCTGCCCCACTAAGCGCGGGATACAGCGTGAAACTAACCACAGAATAAAAAAATATGCAAATAACTTCACATGCAGAAGCCAGTACATTATAATAAGCGTAAAGCCAAACGCAGGATCGCCTTGTAATGATATCATTTCAGAGCTCGATCTCGCACGCATTTGGGTCATGGAGAATTTGCGTAAGCTCCGAGAATTCGCTCGAAGTATACTGCCGCCGCCGCGGAGATAGTATGTTATTGTTTTTTTGTATTTTTTCAATAAACATGATTTATTGAAACATTTTATACGTATAGTGAGGCCAGTCGTGGCATCGGAGTCCAGTGTGGGACTGTAACGCGACTGGTTTAAATCCCACTCGAGAAAATGAAATATTTATTTAAATTTATATTTCCATTTCTTCGCTCTAGTGTCGAAGAAAAGCGCGGCGTTGAGTTTCGCCACTCAACGCGCAATGTTTCGAAAATTCGGCGTAAAGTGGGGAACGGAGTGTTTTAACAGTAGCTTCTGGAGGTTGATTTATTTTTATTTTTAATTCTAAATAAAATCGAGACTATAATCAGTTCATATCACTTTATCTTTTCAACTGAACACACAATCGTCTCTACAAATTAATCTTTTTATTATCTTTTCTATATAAAATAGATAAAGGACTCATTCATTATTACATAATTCTTAAAATTAGTGAAGATTATAACACCAGAAGTCAAGGTTACATTGTTGTTATTGCTGCAACTGATAAACCCACGCACGCCGTCGCAGCCGCGCCGTATAAATAACTTGCTTCAATTTTATGTTTTACGTGGGAACATTAAATAAGCATTCATTATTATAAGTATTATTTTATATAAATTAAACTTTAAATCAGCATCACGCTGTATCCCGTACACAGGCAGAGGCAATCTAGTGTTAAGACACTCCGTTCCCTATTTTCCACAAAATTCTGAAGGCATTGCGTGTTGAGTGCCGGAACTCAACGTCGTAATCTCCTAGAGTTGGTCGTGGTGGCCACTGCACCACCACTACTAAGCGTGTGATTCTTAAAGTTCCACATGAGATGTTTTGGACCGTTAGCTTGTATATCGGTAGATACCCTTCACGCTGAACATTTTAACTAAGATTTATTTCTTCATCTCTTATAGGTCTAGCCAAATAGCTATACAATAAAAAAAAACATTTTATGTAAATATCTCCAGTAGTTTCGACAACATACATACGTGTATGTATATACTAAAAAAAAACATTTTCTATAATAACATAAATAGATATTATTATAAAAAAATATATAATTCAATACTTCAGTTGAAAATATTCGTATTTCCAATATTGTTGGCTCACAATCCAAATTACAATGTCTTGAAATGATCGGAATGTGGAGATCTCAATTTCATATATAAAACAAAGATCTCACGGCTCACAAGTTAAGATAAAATAAATAACAAGTACCAATAAGACATTGAGGAAGTATAAAGATTAAAACAATATAATTAGAGCATAATAATTATTTTTTATGTCAATTTTGTAACAAATACACGTGTTTATAGCGATTGGTGATTTGGTGGCCGTTTTCTCTTTTTTTTATTATTTTTATTTTGTATTATCATATTCAATCACTGATATTAGAAAATAACGCTGCGCTTTATGAAACAAGGATAAATTATTTTAAAATTACTCACTTATAATGACAGGTTCTTCCTTTAATATACTAAGATAATAATATAAAGATAACCATTAAATAATTCTAGCAATAACGATAGTATAATCATAATCTTGATATGTATATATATTGTTTTATATAGTAAATATACTTATTTACTAAAGTATCAATGAAGTATTAGCTTATTTAGCAATCTTGCTAAATAAGAAGAATAATTCTGTTCTACTTAACGCCGTTTCCCGCACATAGTTGTGAAGGCAGAGGAAAACTGAGAACCTAGTGTCAAGACACTTCCGTTTCCCACTTTCCGCCGAATTCCGAATTCAGAACGAAGAAATGAAAATAGGGGAGAGCGGGGCCAAAAGTTCCGATTTGTTTTTAACCTCAAATATTGCTACGAATACTTGATTTTAGTATTTATACAATGTAATCAAATTCAACTTACATATCTAGACTTGCAATTAAAACAGTAATTTGGGGTATTCTTTGTAAGACTTTTTTATTATGATTTTTTTTATGACTGAAGTCGGAAAGTAACAACTTACCCCGATTTGGGGCAAGTTGTTAACAGACCGGGGTAAATTGTTACCATATTTTTAAAGCTATTATTTGCAAAATAAAAAACAGTAAATAATCGAACAAAGCCTGTTTATTTAAGGAATAATCAACAGTATCATAATAATTACCAGGCGCAAAAGCAAAACTTTTTTAACCGACTTCTGTAAGAAAAGGAGATTATCAATTCGACTGTTTCTTTTTTTATATATGTTACTTCATAACTTTTGATTAGGTGAACCAATTTTGATGATTTTTTTTTATTTGAAAGGTAGTGCTTCCCATGTGGGAACCAATTTTTTTTGGTCTATTTTTGACAATGGTATCTATGAGAAAATCACATAAGTATTAAATTTGTATTGGTACGTGTGCGTCAAAATGACGAATAACTCAATATCACGCCAACCGATTCTAATGATTCTTTTCTTATTTGAAAGGATACACTTCAAGGATAGTTTGATGAAAGTTTGGTTAGGTTCTGATAATAAAATCCGGTCAAAATTGAAAAAAAATATTTTTATTTTGGTAAATATTAATTATACTGGAATAGTTACAAGGGAAAACTTTGTTAAAATTATTGTCAGAAGTAAGATTCCCCATCGTTGCATTTCTTTTCAACCAACCTCAAAAAAGAAGTTTTCATTTTCAACCGACTTCAAAAAAGGGAGAGGTTCCCAATTCGCCCGAATACTTTTTATGTATTTTCTTGTTAATATACCAAAATGTTAGTTTCCACAAAAATAATACCTAATTGAGTCAAGTTTTACATATCACAACAGATGCCACTCGTTAGCAACCACTACCACCACAACCAACACTCGTTTAAGAAGTATTCTTTTAAGGTTACTTATCACTTAAAATCGTAAAAAGAATTAATTTTGAACAAAAAAAAACCGAACCGAAAAACAACGGAACTAAAAAGTAAAAGATAATTTTACATAAAATAAAACTTATTTTGATTTTGTTAAACCAAAATAATAAACAAAAATTTTATACCTTTAGGTTTTCGCACTTAATATGTATATGTAATTCTTTGGTAACAGTTTTTATCTTATTTGTGCAATCTTTGAAAACTACATCCGCTGCTTTTTGCATCAACTCATATGACACATAACCTCGAGTTGATTTTCGAGCATAAGTCCGCATGTTACTATATTACAATATTTTTTAGTATGAAAAATTACAATATTTACATCCCATTATTGGTACAAATGAATTGGCAAAAGTTTTTCGTCACAACAACAGGTCACAACATGCCCCAAAAAAAGGGAACATCTAGCCCCAAAAACACGTGTTGAAAAAAAATTAAATATAAATAAGATATAGAATATACAAATAATTTACAAATAGTGTTCCGAAATAGTAGGTAATATAATTAAAAAAAAACACTAACATACTCGAGGCTAATCGTTAAAATTTGTGAGATAGACCAAAAATATGAAATGCAAAAATATTTACAATCGTGCACCAACGACACCCGTGTGCTATTCCATTGGTTTCGGGTGCCACTGGATTGTTCAATATGCTGGCCATGGGTGCGCTATCACATTGCATTTCACTATATGTTTACTAAATATTCCTATCACTTTTCTCCGCGAAATTATTTCCATCGGAACAACTTACCTCGGTAACTTTTAGCCCCGCTCTCCCCTATGATATACCTATTTAATTTGCTCAGGTTTACACGTACGCCACGACGGCCTTCGTGTTTTTTTTCATAGAATATAAATTAATTGAAAAAATGCAAAAAAATATGAATATATATGAATGTATATTTAAAACATAATATATTGTAGCGTCGGTAACTATGTAGGTATTGCACAATGCGCCCATTACTCTCATTAACCCAATAGAGAGATGACTTTGAACTTGCTGTGCACTTCACGAATTACATCATTTGCAAATTAACGCATCACCCACATTTGTGAGGAAGAAATAATGTAGTGACTCCATACTGTTTGTATCATAATAATAATCGTATTGGTGGGTTCGATTCCCACTCGGGGGATGGCCTTATTTTCCTTTTTTCATTCATTTCTTCGTTATGGTAACAAGATAAAGCGTGCATTGAGTACGAGTACACACAAGTTCTTTTAATATGATTAAATATTTAAATATTGTTTCTTAAATATTTTTTTTTCATAAGTTAAACGGCGATTGAACCACTACATACTAGTGCACTACGTGATGTAAGTCACTATATGTAGAGTAAGTGAATGACATGAATTAACCTAATTTAAAAAAAAAAGAATACCGAAACAAACCCTTTTTGAACTGATCTTACCTAGAGTACTAAAAATAATATAGTGTAATCGCCGTTTTAATCAGTAAGCCACACAGGCTTTTCTCAGAAAGTCATTCATAATTTCATATATATATAATATTTTTAAAGACTCGCCATTCAGCTACAATGTAAAACTGAGGTCAAACGCCATATCCGTAATCGGGCCATGGATACAATACTGTCGCACTCGCCATACATTTCGTATGAAACTTTCGAGAACAATTTTATACGATTTACATACGAATGAAGGTCTATAAGAGATCGGTATTAACCGTAGCCATATAGTTGCTAAGACGATTTTATAAGGATGTAAATATAGTGCAATGGTTAACGAGGTTCCTTCTGGTTACCCTGCTATATGTGGGGCGCAGCGCTAAGCTATAAAAAAATTATAAGAGAATAAATAATGAACAAACTCTATGTATGCCTCTGTTCCTTTGAAATATAATAGAATTGCTTGTTCTTATCCACAGTATAAAGTTACAAAGACACGAGTAGGCACTGTGTCAACAAAATATAAATACTATGGAAGTGAGTGAAATGCAGAGTATGCACTGACGCGATTATATTAATGTTGCAAGCTGATATATGGAATATTTTTTTATATATTTATTAGGAAAATAATGTATGGATAGTGTATGTAAGGATCACTTTCAATGTTCGTTTTAAAGTTATTCCTGCTTATTATTATACTTCCAATTCTCTAAGATGATGCTCTTTACATTATTCTTCACTTAAAACATTCCTTGAATGTAACAAAGAAAACCTAGTGCTAACACACTCCATTCTTTACTTTATCCTCACCAGAGCAAAAATGAAAATAATACATATAGTTATAGGGCTCTACAATAAACCTAAAGAAAGTCAGGACTGCTCCACTGAGCCGCGAGGGACAGAGACTTACAGAACCATTAGGATCACTAACAAAAAGAAGAAACAGTATCAATTCAAATTACACACGTTAAAAACATGTACAGGTTTTAATAAACATGTCGAAACAAATGAAAAATGAGGTTACATTACCCGCATGCGTATATACATTCCAAATTATATAAATCATTAATCTTTTTCATCTTTCTCGTTGTGGCACAGTTGCTTAATGTCAGATTGTATAAATGATTATGGGTTCGATTTCTATTGGAAATATTTTCATTTATTTGGCTTATTTTTAAAAAAAAAACTAAAGATGCTGTTAGATTCTAAAAGTAATAATATTTAAACGAATTTTTTTGTTCAAAATTCGTCATTCATCGTCGAGATGCATCATTCGTTTCGCATGTGGCACTAAAGTATAAAAGATAAAAGCAATGAAAGGATAATTAGTACCCGGAGGGACAATAACCTCAGATAAGACAGATTAGTAGAGTCAATATTTTGTAACCTAAAAACATTATCATTTTTGCCCTAAAATTGTAATTTATTGTGGATTTAGAAAGGAGAGGAAAATAAATGTTGATTAAAGTATACATTATTTTCATTTTATAATTGTGTTCCAATAATATCTCAATTTTAAAAACATCCTGTATGATAGAGCCTTTCTAGTTGTATCTTTCCAGTTTATATACAGCTCTTTGTTTACTTCCTAAGAGAAATAAACATAACAAAATATATACGAGATTATTTAAATATCACACATTTTATTTCGAGAAATATCTTAAACTATATTCCAACAAATTTTACTGTAAAATGAACAAACTTCATTTCATTTAGGTATACTTACAGTTGAATATTCAAAGACCCGAGTAATCAACCAGCCAGCTTATTAAGATGAGCTCGGTCAACATCTGAGTAAAGTGGAACCACACATAAATCACCTCTAAGCCTACATTTGTACCAACATCAATATATCGATAAAAACCCCATCTGACCGCACTGCAGCTGTAAACGTCCAGAGTCGTTACTTATCTATATCATTAATAGGATGAAGGAACTTGCTTCATGCACCAACTTAATGATATGTGAATTGATGTTTACATTTAAATATATATATTTGTATTTTTTAGCTTCATTATGTATCCAGCACATATTAAAATAGAAACCTAGGAACCTAGTGTTAAGCCACTCCGTTTCCGAAGTTCTCCTCCTCCTGACGCGACAGCACAAGCGTGCGACTATAAACGCGAAAGAGGTTCAATTTTCACTCGAGTAAATTAAATATTTCATAATTTCGTTTCCTTGGTCTGGTAACGATGCAAATCGCAATTCCACCTCTCGCTTTATGATTCAGTGGAAAGTGGGGAACGGACAGGTCGTAATATTACGTTCCCAGATTCCTTCCACCTACCTGCTATTAGCGTGAAGCTAAAAAAAACTATATAATATACATTTGTTCACTTATTCGTTGTCATATAACATAGTTTACATATGGTACTGATTAAACAAAAAACCAAATGAACCCAATACAAGCAATTTAGGCGATGGTCATTAAACGAACATGAATGTAAGTTAAAGTAAACGCAAACATAAATCAAGAATCACCCTACAAACAAGAATAGATGTGTTGTATTGAAAAAAGGTTAAAAAGGGAGCGCACGCGCATGTGTCCGACATATGACGCTTTACACATTTCCGCTTCCACAATTTTTGCGCCCCACTGGCACTGGCACTGTCCTTTAGTTATTCTTTTCCCTTTTTTTTGTATGTCTTTTGGAATTACTTATTATGAAAAAAACAATTAGAACGATAACATGGGTCTGTGTTGTACACGGTGGTAGTAGGTTCGATTATATATTATGACGTTTTAATAAGAACCGCGGCGTTGAGTTCTGCCAGTTCTGAGGCACAAAGTGGCGGACGGAGTGTCTTACCTATCAAAATTTCAAGCGGTAACTATTTTATAAAAATAAACTGTAATTCGATGATGTTTATTAAATAAAATAGGAAAATGCACAAATTAATTATTTGTTTAATAAGAAAAAATATGACACCATTGTCTTTATGTGTCATTATATGGATGTTCTAAGAACATTTAACGCTGACCAATTTTCAATTGAAAGATTGTGTAATGTTTGCTTACGAATGTTACAGCAATTAAGGTTATTTTGGTGGCAAGTCTGTTTGCTGACTCATTAAACTTGTAGCTAGTGGAATACATGACAGTATTCATTAGTACTAATTGCCTCTTACTATACTCTTTGGTTACAGGTTCGATTATTATCATATTTATATATTTAATTTCATTCTGGATGAATGAAGTAAGCCAATTGTAGCCTAAATACCTTTCAACTCATACGCAATATCTCGCTTATTTTAAATACATAATTACAATTTTAATTATAATTACAATTTTTTAACATTTTTATGTCATATTGTCTGTAAGTTTGTAATTTTGACTATTCCAAATTAATTCAATAAATTATATTTATAAATGAATATACATTTAGTTCGTCATTTTTAATTAAAAAATATCTTTTTCGCGTCTAATTTGTAGATTTGTCACGTGTTAATATTTACTTAATTAAGATTAGACGCGCTCTACATTAGTGTAGAGAAATGCTATACTATACAGTTATAATGCAAATAAAAAAAATCATAATTAAAAGTTATTATAAAAATTATCTTTAATTTATTTTTTTACAGCTTTTTTTAAGGAGAAACATAAAGACATATTTATGACATCCCACAAGCATAACACAATATTTTTTTAAATCTAATAAGTTTCAACACAGCACTATGTCTTGCTAGGGCAGGAAAGACGAGACATCCAGAGATAGAACTCACAACCAACGTTTTCAGTCAGACATAAAGAACCTCGAGGGTTGATAATAATTTAAATATATTTAATAAAATAAAGTTAAAGTTGTTTTATTAATAAACATCAAATTTCGCGCTTTAAAGATGCCGCTTTCAAATATATACACGTAATAAATAATAATTAGCATGAAATATTAGTTCAGGTTCCCACGGCAGGTGAAGCGAAATGTCACACTGGCTTTTGGATTGAAGTTCGTCGAACCCGCGAACCGCGAGCTATAAAACTATGTAAGTATATATGTATATCTATACATCAATACCTTTTTTTAGCTTCACATTGTATCCCGCACATACCAGGGAAAGTAGAGTGAATCTGGGAATCTAGTGTTAAGACACTCTATTTACATTAAGACGAAGTGTTTTAATAGAAAATGCTCCCTGCTGAATTTCTGGAAGCATTGCTTGTTGAGTTGCGGAACTCAACGCCGCAATGCCTCTGTTCTTATTAACATTATTAAGAACACTATTATTAAGAAACTGAATAATTTGTTTGGTTACAAACTCTAATCTCAGGAAGTACTGTTTGGAATTGAAAAATATTTTTGTGTCCATTTATTAACAAGGTAAAACTCATGTTGTTTAAATAATGTTAGTGGGTATATTTTAATACAAGTCTTCTACTACCATTGATTTTAATTTGATGAATTTACTTCCGAGGGGTGTGGATTCATTCCCCAAACGAGGTTTTATCCAAAAAACATCTAAAATGGGTTGAATATAATCTTTCCCTGTTACAACTTTTTATCCTACTTTTATATATATGTTAGATAAACTTGTTAAAATAAAAAGTATATAAGTTTTTTAAACAAAATGTGTCAAATGTCATCAAAATCTGTAAAGTCGTTTTTGCATGATCAAATAACAAACACGAACTTTCACTTTTGACGTATATAAAGAATAACATGCAGATATAACAATAAGACGCATGTCAGCTCATATTAGGTACCTACGTGTAAAATGGGATTTGATTAGTATGTACGGTTAGAGTACAGGGAAAAAATTGCTTGACGTTTTCACATATGTAGCACGTAGACATAGGGAACCTAGCGTACGAACACCGTTCCTTATTTTCCGACTAATTTTTAGTGTATTTGCATCACTAATACCCCCCAAATAGAAATCTAACCTGCAACCGTCGTATTTACAGCTCGACTATACCTACGCTTCTCAGCCACGATGGCCTCAAATATCACAATATTTTTAAGACTCAAAAGTGCTTTCTATTAAATTAGTAGTAGTTTATTATTAATATTTGACAGTAACCCAAACGGATGTAGAGACTTATGATGAATGATGTTGTGTTCCGTTTCCTTATTTATTTATTTTTAATAAACGCTGCGTTTATTAAATTCTTAGTTCCGCTATTCGAGTTGTCCTTAGAGTGACGGAACTAAACGCCGCAAGTACGTCATATAGTGTAAAATATATACACATATCATAAATAGATACATTCCTTAAACAAAAGAATGTTTCCATTATGTTTATACAGCAGTTGGCATAAGTAAGTGTTTGTAGCGCAGAATATGAGACGGTCCATTAGTCGACTGATTGACCAGACTCGGTCGACACATCAAAGAAACACTGTCATCTTGTACTTACACAGATACTAGACCCTTCTACGTACATACATGCATGCATACATGCATATCGAGATATGCAAATGTAACAATTCAACGTTATTTCCTGTGCAAAAATATAGAGTTTTTCATTTTACGTTGTAAAAGAAATATATCTCTTAGAGTGTCATTAATATATTACAGTAGTTTGTGATTACCTTGAAAACAGTTGTGCAAAAACAATTCATTAGATAATGACGTTTAATTATCGTGTAATTTAATATTTCTTCGATTATAATTAATAGTTTTGATATTTTTTTAGTTTTTGTTACTTAACTACAAATATCAAAATAAAGTTATAGATAAACCTTCGAAACTTCTTAATATTTATAATTTGAATGCGTGCTAAAAATCGCACTTATGAACTTCTTGAACGATGATGTCACTGCCGATAGCTGAGCGCCCGCGCCGGCCGCAACCTTCACAATTACCATTTATACCTCCACGTCGAACATATCACATAAAATTTAATCTCAAGGATTTATGTACGCTCAAAAATTTAATTTTATTGTTGGTCCGGTCCGGGCCTCGCGTTCCCGTTCCCGTTCCCGCACAATAAATCTCAATCGAGTTATTTCGGCATTGTGAAATCGCACAAATACGAGTATATTATCGTCGAGAAAGAAATATTTAAATTATTTGCTGTCTTAAATATTTTATTTACAGTATGATAAAAAGGTAATTGTATAGCCGCGATTGTTTACTCTCGAGTCATGAGACATATGATAATACACACATATATGTAAATGTATAATATATTTAATTTATTCGCTTAAAATGCAAATGTACTCACATTTTGCTATCACCGTCGACATGAGACTGCACGGTAAATCCAAACATGGACTGATAGTTCCCTGTGTAAACTACCCTCGAAGGGATGTCCACATTGAAGCCCAGGGCGGCCGCCCAGGCACATACAAAAATACACAAAAGTAAAGCCATTTTTTTAATAGCTTATCAAGTCACTGCACAGAATGTAAACACTATATATTTAATAATTAATTATATATTGAAATAAAAGATATAATTCGTCCTCATGTTCGTTTCTCGAGTTCGAGATCGCAACGACTCTACCGGCGGTATGGCACGCGCGATCCGGTAGTCGGTCGGCGCTATACTGACTGACTGACTGAGCGCGGCAAGGGCAGTGAGGTAACGGGTAAAAGATTGGAAAATGACTCTAGCACAGTTTCGCGCGTTTTTCTCCGAAGATGACTTATTGTATATTTTATATGACGTCCAGTGACCATACCCTTGACACGTTTCCCACTGATTCCATAGAATTTAATTTTAATTTAAAATATATAGTGTAACTTTAAAATATGAAAAATGAGTAAACAATTATATGACAATATTAAAAATATTTGTGACTCTATTAAATTAAATGGAATTTATTACGTTCAAGGTTTTTTTGAACTCCGTTAAAATTATAGATGATGTGATCAGTTTTGTTTTACAATTTACCTATGTTATATGTCACAAATTCAAAAATAAACTCTACAATAATAATTAATTGTACTTATAGTCGTTTCATAAGACTCCTTGAACTAATTGCAGTGTCGCATTACCAATGATCTTCATTCGCTACTGTCTCGTGTTCGCCTGTCTCCTTTTTAAAAAAGACGATATAAATAAAATAAATAAGTTATAATTTTCATAAACAATGTAAGAAAATTACGATGCCTTTATCATTTCAATTTAAAAAAAAACTACCACCATCAACAAGCTAGCAACAGTCAAACAAGTTAGTTTAGACCGACCACTCTACCAATTTCCTCAATTAGCCTCCTCTCGTACTAGTACTATACGAAATGTTGTAGCGACGTAAAAAACGTTTTGTTTACAACCACTTTGGACGAATTGCTTTCTATTATCAAGCAATCACTTGTGAATTTAGCTGTCTTTAGTGGTAGTCGCAGATACTATGTCTATTTTTTTATTTAGAATTGAATTATTAATGAAAACTAGATAGATCGTTTGGCGATTTTTATTATAGATATTCTTAAATTTCGATTTGTTAGATTTTCTTTGGTTTGCGAGATGCATGGGCTCGAGCCACACGACTTTACTTAATATTTATCTGTTTATAATATAAATTTAGATTTTAAAATACTATCCTACAATATCAAATATTCTTGCGTAGACTTATTAATATTATTTTCATAATTATTTTCAATTTGGGATATAGCATTAAGGATAGACTATGAAATTTAGAGAGGAAATAAACACAATTTTAAAATATTTTTTTACGTATATATAATTATAAAATACCGGGAAACATTCAATATGAAATAAAACACATATAAACATTAAGTATACAAATATATTGCTACAAGAATAACATATATTGTATAAAATATGTATCTTTACATTACAAATAGTGAGTTGCTAATAATGATTCATCATTAATAGTTATCATCATTGATATATAAATGATTTATTTATTTGAAATTATTTATTTCCTTATAAATTATTTGAATAAATTATATTTTATTAATATTTAAGACTTACTACTATACTATTTTATGAATAACTTAAGAAATAATATAATAGATAAATAATGCGGGTTCATTTTCCACAAAATGAACAACCCCTAAAAATAAACATTGCCTTGATTGGAAATAGAATTCACAACTACCGTGTACAAATAGGCACGTACATTATACAACAAGACTGCGATGAAACAAATGATGAAATTAAAAACGCATATAAAAATCTTTATTGCAAATCTATTCATTTATTTTCAATTAATTAATTTTTAGCTATTTGCTAAGCAAAACCATTTTTTTTATTATATGCTTCAAAGAATATTTAAAAAAGAGAATAGAAACGAATGATATGAGTCTATTGCATGGGGAAGTATGTACTATACAACATTTATTCTGTACAAACTCACAAACTAAATAACGTGCTAAATATTTTTTATTTTCTAAACTCACTGAGATTGTGCATAATATGTTTTTATATAAAAAATCTATTTTTTTCTATAAAAAATCTATTTTTTTCTATAAAAAATAATAATATTTAAATATACCACAGAGTTAAACGCAAACGCGCGTATAGTATAAAATACTTATCAAAAATAATTGAAATGAATGACGTTGTGAATTTATTAAATAAATGTAAGAGGTGATAATCCTTATTATATCAATAGTTTTATAATAACTTACAATTGACATTATACATGGTGTTCTTATATCATAGTATTTTGTTTATATTAAGATTATATTTTAAATACCCACCATTTTCTTAAAAAAAATATTATAACAACGTCATGAAATGTACCATAACTTTGTTCCGTGTGAACGTTTGTGTGTAGGTGAAAAGATTGAGGCTCTTTGATCTTCACGTCAGAGATAAAGATATAATATTTCATATACAACCATGTATCCAGTGGGAATCGAACCAACTATCGTGCATACATTTTGACACTTATACATTTTAAATATCTCCTTGAAATGTCATTCATGTACGACCAGCACAATGTAAGTCAAAACATTTACAATAATATGTCTGTATTATTCTACTCAAAAATATATTTAATATGTCGACAATAATTATTTTTTAAATTACAGCTTCCAAAAGCAGTTATCTTAACTTATAATTTTATGGAATGAACAAAAACTTATTTATGAATTCGTTGAAATTTTTACTTTAATATGATAATTATTGTTTTACTCTAAAATTAAAAATTATGACAAATAAAATTAAATGAAAAATAACTTTTCTTTGTATACAGTGTTTTTAAACATCACGTCAATGAACAACAATTGAACAGAAAATTATTGAAATACATCTTATTTTTTTATATAAATAATTTTCCTCTCAAATATAATAATAGAATGTAGAGGCCGTCGTGACTGTAAATGCGACATGTTGTGGGTTTGATTCCCACTAGAGGAAATGCATATTTAATATTTTCACGTCTTCGCTCTGGTCAGCAGGCAGAAGCGCGGCGTTGACTTCCGCCACTCAACACGCAATGCCTCCAGAAATTGAGGGAATAAAAATTATATTTACATAATATTTTACTAGTGATTTTAAACACCAGTTTCGCCTATATTAAAAACATAGACTGTAAGTATATATGTACATCATACATTTTTTTTATTTCTTTTAGGCATCGTATACAGAAAAGAATTTTAAAAAAGTATTTTAAATAAAAGTTATTGACTTTTCTCAAAATTCTATTATGATTTTGAAAATTTGAATACGCTCGGTGTACTCTTCTTTTGCGGTTTACTTTCTGCAACCTATAATAAAAATATTTTTGATGTTTTATTTATACAACACAAAATAGTTGAAGCCAGTCGTGGCGCAGAGGACCAAATATGCGACTGTAAAAAGTCGCTTCCCACTCGAAAATATTAAATAGAAATATTTAATATTTTCATCTCGATCTGGTAACGAGGCAATTCACGGCGTTGAGTTCCGCCACTCAACATGCAATGCTTTCAACGGAAATTGATAGATTTGGCACAACTTTTACTGATATGGCTTATAATAAAAATATTATATAGACCAGTAAAAAAGGCCTCCAGAATTCGGCAGAAAGCAGGGAACGGAGTGTCTTAACACTAGTTTCCCTCTGCCTACCCTGCTGTGTGCGGGATACAGGGTGAAGCTGATTTATTTATTTTACTATTTCAACTACTATTGGATCACCTTCGGATCCTAAGTATTTTTTTTTACCTTTTTTTATTTAATTTTTCACCTTTATTCTTTATCCCGTCAAAGAGCAAATACTGATACATAACACACTGCGCTCTCTCTTTTTTCAGTCGAATTCAAGGGCGTGTTGCGTGGTGTAACTTAACGCTGCACATAATGATAGTAACAATAGCAATAAAAACTATTTCCATACTCACTGTCCTATCCCCCAGTAACAATCGCGCCTTATCCTCTTCAAGAGGCTCGGGCGCAGCGGCGGCGCGTCTATGCAGTTGAAGTTTCTGTCTTATAGCTTGTGACACTATTACTCTGTTAATTAGATATACATACTTCAACATTCATAAAAGTTTTGTGTATGATCTCTTGGAAACAGTTCAAGTGATCATTAGAAAATTACTTTTTTATCGATTAAATATTAATCTCCCTTACGTGTCGAAATATCTTAGTAACACAGCTTAAAATATTAAATGATATTATTATCTAATGCTACATGGATCAAAATGTTAATGTATTATTCACATAATTAAAAATATTAACATAAATAAAACTAACCTCCTCGTATCACTCTTCGTAGCCAACAGCAAGTCTAGCCAGGTCCAGGTAACATTGTGGTATTCCAAAGTGGGTAGCACCAGCGGCAGATCGCGGACATCTTCCAGGTTCTTCTCCTTGCTACCCTTGTATGAGACCCGCACGGGAACTTCTGGGATTTTGATGTAGATGAATAGTTTGTTTTTTTCTGCTCGCTCCTGTTAATCAAAGATGTTATTAATAATATATACCAGTTCAATGAAGTTGGGGGGGCAAAAGCAGGGAGAAAAGCGTGTGACTGTAAACTTTTTTTCATTTCCTTTTCTTCTTATTATTTTATTAGATCTCACTATATAGACTACATATATAGTTTGCATATATGTTAACTAGGAATATTCTTATCAATTTCAAATGTATGTTACAGCATTTGAAGACCTAGAACAGCCCTACCCAAAATTTAGTCTAGGCCAGCCAAAACTTTACGTAAAAATAATACCTTCATTTTCTCGACATCATCTTTATCCTTCTTATCTCGTTTTACGTAGAAGTTAGAATTGGAATCTTTGGGTTTCTTCTTCAGCTTCTTTGAACCGGGTTTTTCACCTTCTTCCTCACCTTCTTCTATCGCATCAGGGTCGCGTTCAGGGAAACAGAACCTTAGCATCGTGTTGAAGAATTTCTTTGTAAGTCCTAGTGTGGAGTATATAAATATACATTTTTAATCTTTTTAACATTAGAATAGCCTATTAAAAATATATATTTAATGTTTTTTTTCTATATTAATAAAAAAAGCTAAAATAAAACTCTTACCTATCCGTATAGGCACTATATTAACTTCAAAATGTTCCTTAACAGAAATACCGCCCACCGGAGGACGATCGCGGCAGAACACACGCAACGCCGCACGACGAGCCACTGGCGCTCGACCTGAAGCAGCTTGCGGGGCTAAGACCTGGGTTTATGCATAAATAAATCGTATAAAGATCAAATAAATCGTTTAAAACACTAAAAAATTAATAATGTCATATAGAAAATCGAAAAAGAGGAAAACCAATAGTACTTTTAATAGTGAAAGTTGTACAAATAACAAATGAAAACATAGTGGTACAGTAAACTGTAAAGGCAAATGCGTTGTAAATTCAATTAGATTACGGAGAATGTTTTTTTTTATTATTTTATTGGTCTGAGAAGACAAAGACCTACATTGACTTCTTCCTCTGAATATGTAGTTTGATTCCTTGCGAAAAAAAAAGTGTCTTGACACTAGGTTGAAGTGAAAAAAATACGTATAGAATTGGTCGATCATTGATTGTCATTTCCCTTTGTAATAAACGAAATAATAATATTATTCATTTATTATATTTAGCATTTATTTAATAGGCTAAAATAGTATTTATTTTAACGCAAACAGAAGAAATTAAAACTAATAATAATAATTAAATATTTAGTGTACATAATATATTACTTACTTCTGGGAAAGGTTCATTAGGCAGCAGGTTCGTTACCCGGACGTAGCCAACTTCTAATTGATGTTCCACTGAATCATCGGACCGCGATGTCTTTGTATATCTAATGAATGGCAAAATTATAATTATAAATATATTAGATAATTATATGAACAATTTTCTAATTAATTCATTGCTACTACCTTATACCTATACTTTCAATAAAAAGAGATTATAAGAATTAGAAATATTATGAAGAAACTCACACGTTTACTTTGTAGGTCAATTTAAATTAAGCGTATAGTTTAAATATGTACCGTACATGATGACAGCTAGTAAAATCACTAACATTATGAATTTAATAAATGAAACCCTATTATTACATTACCAGTTGTAATTGTGTATTCTGAAAGAAGGGTGTGAAAATAATGGTCAAAGCCTGAATTAGAATAAGACAAAGCTTCTGTTATTTGAAAGAAACAAAGAAAAGACAACAAGTGAATGAATTGGTACATTTGGGAAGTATGTTAAGTAGAGATGGAAAATACGAAATGGATGTGAAAAGGCGTATTGCTGCCGGTAACAGGGTTAATGGTGTCTTAGCTTCATTAATGAGATGGCGAAATGTCAACAGAGCTGCAGGTTTGGCCGTACACAATGCAGTGATTAGTACCGGCACTGTTATACGGCAGTTAAACGAAGATAGAATACGGAAGAAGAATGAACGAAAGAAGAATGCTGTGTAGATGCAATCTCTTCCTAGAATATCCTAGTACCATCCATATACAACTAACTCTTCACAGCGACTCGTCGGTCGTACTGTACTGTACTTACCGTGGAGTATGCTGAACAAATGGTGAAACCAAAACTCAAACAGTTAATCAAGAGTAGATCAGCAACCTATAGTTGTCCGTCAGGATCAGTCAACATTTAGCGAGTCGACTAGAAAAACTCTCGTTGTAAAGCGATGTATGGAAGCGTGTATTGTGTGTTTGCCGTCAGTCGGGGAGGCATTCGTTTCCCTATAATCCGTAGTACTTACAAGAAGTTGGTCAGCAGCAGGTCCGCTATGCCAAGCTGGCCGTCCGCATCGGTGAGGCGCCACCGCGCAGACTTAAAGCATATCTCGTTGTAGCGGTGAGGCGGCGCGTGCAGCGCGCGTGGGGCGGGCGCGTCTGCCGCCACACGCGCCTCGCGCCACGCGCGCACCATTGCGTCCAGCTCCTCGCCCAGCGACCATGCCGCTTCTTTGCATTCGTTTACCTGTCATATATACATGATACTGTAGTTTAGAAGAAAAAACAAGAACCCACAAAAAAAGCTAATTGATTTTTAAGTTTTACGTATGTTACGTCAATTATAATAGAAACTTTCTTCTTCTTCCTGCTTTTGCCATTGTCTACTTTGCTACTCAACCTACTTCACTTTTGAACGAGCGAGCGAGCTGACGAAATAAAAATAAAAAAAATCATAAAAATACGTAACACCTATAATATTAGGTACCTGATCATCGAGTGCTTTCAGTTCCGCCAAAGCAATAGGGTCGTTTCCATTGATAGATCGATTCTTCAGGTAGTATTCTTTCTCCAGACGCCTCAGTCTTGCTAATGATTCCCTAACCTATCATATAAAAATATACATGGTTCAATTTTACTGTACACTTCAGAATTTAAACTGTATGTACAGAATTTACTCATATTAGATGACAATGTATTATATTATGCAGAAGAAAAGTTGCGCCATGAAATTAGAAAAGTGATCAAAAATACAAAAATCAAGTATTATAATAAATATGTACATAATAAACTAAGAACAACGTATTTATTGCATAATTAATAATTCAATGACAATCTGCTATGATTATTTATTGTAAATACTTTTTTAAGCTTCATACTTTATCCCCCCATATAATAAACAGAGAGAACCTAGTTTTTCGTTCACACGTAAAACACTACGTGTTGAAAAAAAGGAGAAGTGAGAACAATTAATTAACCTAAATAAGGATCGAACCCACAGAAATTTAATTATTTTAACGTAAGACGCCTTTCAACAACACTTTGATAGCCTCAAATAATCAATGGCCAATGGCATTTGGCCATTGAATAATTGCAATAATTAATTATTATGTGATAAGAGAATAAAATTCTATGTAAATATTTATTATAAAATTATAACATCAAAAAAGATACCAATAAGAAAGATAAGATAAAATATGCATAAAAATCTTCAATCGATTATACACATAATTGATCGAAGATATAAATGCATTTAACATAACTCTGTTCTCTATCATCTTATCGATATGTGATGCGATTAAATATTCATACATAATAAATAAATTGAATATAAAATAGCATACATTCCATACGTATTCATACAAATGTAGATCGTTAATGTCATTTTTATATTTATTGATGTGTTTATATCTTAATTGTGATACATTATTAAGTATAATTTAAACATTATAAAATATAATCAAGACTATGACGTAAAAAAATCAATACTGTTAGTAAATGCAACAATTTAACCCACTTCAAGCTTTTTCTCATAATAAGGTTGGCAGAAAGAATCTAGTAACTGAGCACTCCGTTTTGTACTTTAATCTAGCACAATGTGGAATGTGATCTCACAACCATCGCTTTTACAGCGCTGTTTCTCTATATGACAGGCTTTTTCGCAATAACGAATACATCCTCGGTAGTATAGTGGTAAGTATCCCCGCCTGTCACGCGGGAGACCGGGGTTCGATTCCCCGCCGGGGAGAGATTGTTTTTTATATTCTATATACAATAAAATATGCTGTTTATTCAAGAAATAAAATAAATTAAAAAATATATTATTTTTTAAATTTATTTATAGATATATGAGATGTGTAATGATAAAATGTATGTATGTAAAGAGAATATCTATATCTTCAGAAGATGTAGGTCGTAAATATTTCAAGAATATAAATTTAGCGAAAAATATACATTTTCCTTTATATGATCTAAGACAAATGTGTCAAAAAGGAATGATAAAATAGTTTTGAAAATTTTTATTTACAGCTTTCCGTATTTGTAGCTATTATATATGGTAATAGGTAATATTAACTAAATATTATTGTTACTGATATCATACACTCTAGAATTGTTAAGTTCACAATTTATAGGGCTTAATATAATTATCTTTTATGTCACTTTTAAAATATCATATTCTTCATAATCTTGATATTTTCAAAATAAAATGTTACAAATGTCACCTGCGTCTGCAACTTGTGTATGAGGTGCCTGGGGTCGGTGTCACGGTGTAGTTGCAATTGGAAGCGCATTCGCGCGCGGCGTTCCAGTGTTCTACGCCGCTCCGGCTCCACATGGAGGACCACGTTGTTCACCACGTCTAGTAGCATAGCGTACTGAAAATATAAGGACGAAAAGAGAAACTAGAGTTAAAGATATTACAACATAATTATGAATTTATTTTTTTTAAGAAAATTGAGCATAAAACTGTAACAGTACGAAATAAAATAAATTATTTTTTCTGTATTTTATTATAAAAATAAAAGACTACTTTTACCGCAATTAAAAAATTATAAAAGTTTTTTAAAGAAAATTTTAGCAAGCTTCATTATCTATTAAAAATGCAGCAACTATTATCGAGGCCAGTCGCGGCGCAAAGGCACAAAGTGTGATAGTAAAACTGACTGGTTGTGGGTTCGTTCCCCACTCAAGGAGATGAAATATTTATTTAAATTTATATTTTCATTTCGTGGCTCTGATGTCGAGGCAAAGAGCGGCGTTAAGTTCTGCACCCAAACCCAATGCTTCCAGAATTCGCCAGAAAGAGGGGCACGGAGTGTCTTAACACTAAGTTCCCTCAGCCTACCTGCTGTGTGCGGGATACAGTATTAAGCTTTTTTAATTTACTATTATCAAACACTATTTTGACTAACTTACAGCCCTCTAAATTCTCCAATGTAAATACTTACTAAAACAACTCAAGCACCAACCTGTAAGGAATTAGTACAGACGTCCAAATCATGGTGCATCAGCGTAAAGGAGTCGTAGGGTTCCGCCCCGCCGGCCAAGCCGCCGCCACCTGCCTCGCTCTCCTCGTGCGACACGTAGTGAAACTCGCACGCGCAACGCGACACTATGCGTTGTAACTGAAAATATACTTCATTGTAATAAATATCCGATATGTCGTAGCCG
>JAEBDU010012704.1:0-43547 GCA_016802625.1 Heliconius numata | reverse complement strand
TGTTATTAATATTAAAAAGATGTTTATGTCAAGTTGTCAACATTTAAAAATAATCTCTATCTTATATTTTATGTTGCTTATTATAGTAGAATTTTTAAGGTATCATATTCTTACTAAATATATTATAGAATAATTATTGTTATTAATTTATTAGTGTTCATAATTTTATTATTTATTTTATAATGTATAATTAAATACCCTTTTATTATCTATGGACTTACAATAATCCGCCTTTGCCGTGCAATAATATTACAGAAAAAAAACAAAATAACCTCCTTTTTTACAAAAGTCGCAATAATAACTTCTATCATTTGAAGTAACTGTGAACTTTTAATAAATTACAGTTATAGTGACGAACATGGTGTATACTGAAGAGTATTTAAAAGAGAAATTAACGAAGGAACTGGAAGCCGTTCATGTCGTAAGTACGATCTGTCAAATATTGTTCAAATATCTACACGTAGCCGTAGGTACGCGTTACCGAATGTAATCTATCTAAATATGAATGAACTTAGTTATTAAATAGTGTGAGGTGTACGAAATCCTTTACTATGGGGAAAAGGGCCGACCCTGACAAATTTGTAGTTACAAAAATCGCGTTAATTCCTGGTTTTTTCTTTAGTCTTTTCGTAAGATGGTGCGTTGCGGCATATCCGTACTCCGGCTACAAAAAACCGCCAATGTATGGCGATTTCGAGGCTCAAAGGCACTGGCAAGAGATAACAGTGCATACACAAACATCTAAATGGTACTGGAATACGACACATAATGATCTTGAATACTGGGGGCTGGATTATCCACCGCTTACTGCGTACCACAGTTTTTTGATCGGGCTCGTCGCTGACTGGATAGACCCCGAATCTATTCGCTTATTCGCCTCTAGAGGATATGAAACTGAGCAGCACAAAATGTTTATGAGATGGACAGTCTTTTTAAGTGACTTATATTTTTATATCACAGCTGTTTTATGTATTTGTATAGACGCGGAACGAGTACTAAATAAGCAGAATAATTTAAACGTATTCAAACGCACAGACATATCAACAATCCTATTCCTTTTATATCCTGGTCTGATTCTGATAGACCATGGTCATTTCCAGTACAACTGTGTGTCATTAGGATTGTTTTTGTGGGCTTCCTTTTTTATTGTCGCCATACAAAATGATACTTTGGCGACAATATTCTTTGTTTTAGCTCTTAATTATAAGCAAATGGAACTGTATCATGCTTTACCATTTTTTATATTTTTGTTAAGAAAATGTTTTACATGTTTACCAAATAAAGGAAAATATTCACATATAATTCATAGATTTAATCAGCTTGCGATAGCAGTTATAACTACTTTTATTATAATCTGGTATCCATTGCTTAATTCTTGGAAAGATGTGATGCAGGTGCTGCACAGACTGTTCCCAGTGAAGAGAGGTGTGTTTGAGGACAAAGTGTCAAATGTGTGGTGTTTTGCTAATGTATTTGTCAAATTAAAATATGTTTATAATAATGAAGAAATGATAAGTATGTGTTTTTTAACAACTATAATGACAGCTATGCCGTCTTGTATTGATTTATTCTTAAGAATTAACAAGAAGAAATTTGTTTTGTCTTTGATCAATGTTTCTTTAGCATTTTTCTTGTTTTCATTTCAAGTGCATGAAAAGTCAATTCTCTTAGCTGCCATTCCAGTTGCAATGCAATTACCTGAAGATCCTTTTATGTGTTTTTGGTTTTTACTCGTCTCAACCTTCAGTATGTTACCACTATTGTTAAAAGATGGTTTATTGATACCATTTTTAAGTACAAGTTTGATTTATGTGGCCTTTTACAGTTTGGCTCTAAGACTGTCCCAAGCTAATGCTGGAGTACTGTCATTCTTAAATGCAAGTACTGTGTATAAGGCAGTTAACCCAACTGCAGTACACAACTCCGTAGTACTAAAATTACTAACTACCAGTTTCTTTTTCTCGCTCCAAGGCATGTTTTGGTTGGGTCTTGGAACTTTGTTAGTAGAACCTCCGCCTAGATATCCAGATATATTTCCATTACTAATATCCATGTTTTCTTGTGTGCATTTTGTTTTCTTTTTATGTTATTTTACACATCAACAACTAGTTTTACCTATGGTTTTGCCCATAAAATTGAAACCTAAAAAGAATAATTAATCTAGTTGAAATCATAATTAAATATGAAATGGAATTACAAATAAAATTTTATGATGTTTATGTTGGTCTTATTTCCTTATACTTGTATCTTGTCAAATGTGAAATAATATATGAATGTGATATTTTAGTACAAGAGAAAAAAATATTATATTATATATATTCAGTTACATTTTATTACATTGAGAACTTAAAATTTCTTTTTTTGCACTGTATCCAGCACATGTTATGGTAGGCACAGAGGGAACATGGAAGCCTAGTCTTAAGACACTACTTTCCCAATGAGATACTTGTGTTACACACTTTGGGTTTGTGGCGGAATTCAACGGCGCTATGCTCTGGTAAACAAAGAATGTTGAATTTTGAGTTTTTGACCCTAAACATGCGATGTCTGCTAAATAGGCAATGAAAGTGTATTGGTACTAGGTATGCTATGATATTGGATGGATGATGAAGCCAAAATAACATATATGCAAAATTATGTAAAGGTGGGTTCTGAAATTCAACAAATAATATTTCTAAGTGATAGTTATGTGGGGAAAAGAATTATTTCTCTACACACTATCTATTTCTATCCAGCGAAGGGCAAACGATATACGAAAATAAGTTATTTTCTTTTATACTTTAACTGACGTTTACATTATCATCATAAAAGGTATACAAAAACGATAGCTGAATATTTTTTACCTTCAGTATTCATATTAGCATAGCAGTAGAAAGCTGCGCACGCGCCGCGTCGTTATAATTTATTTTACTATTGAAAATTCATATTAAATTTCTACGTTTAATAATGTGTGAATATAACTTTTTCATATAATCATAATTTAAGGTAAAAATAATATTTGGTTTATACATTTTTTTAGTTATAGATTTTAATAAAATCTATCATTAATACAACTTTCTTATTCATATAAAAATATAAAAAAACGTGTTTTTAATACCAGGTAGGTAAATAGCTGCTTTATCGATATTTTCTTTGGTTTGTTTAACTGACTTGAATGTTAACGTGAGTACATCTAAGTACCAAATGGACCTATTACACGAGGCTATGGTAGCGCAGTGCGGCAACGTTTGACAAAAACTACTCGGGGGAATTAATTATTTTTTTCCCACTGGCAAGAACAACGCGGCGTTGATTTCTGCCCCTGAACACGTAACGTTTCGTATTCTAGCGGAGAGCAGAAAACTAAATTAGATTTCGAGATCATTCTTCAACTAATTAAGTTTTCACAAGGTAATCGTAACAAACTATTTGATTTTTTTGTTTTTTTGTTTTTTTTTGTTCCTAGTTTTATGCAGTCAAGATTTATGTTTGTTTTATTATATTTTTTTTAAATTAAACATAGTATGCTTAACGTTACTTGAGTTAAATATTATACAACCTTAGTTAAAGGTTTTTTACTACTAGGTACTCATTACATCTATCATTAATAATACTAATTAAAAAAATAACGTCTTAAGTTACTGACGTCATGGTATTTTTGTTGTAATTGTATTTTTTTTAATATTGTACGCCTACTAGTATTTGCAATAATAACATTTTAAGAGAAATAATGTTAAATTTATCATAACAATTAGGTACATAATATTGCCCCTAGTGGAGGTTGAACCCCCGACCAGCTTAGCTTTCGCTGCCTATAACTCTGCAATTGCCAGTTCTCAGATTATTAATATTATAATCTGTCAACTTTATTAGACATATTCTAAACTAATGAAAGCAGAATAATGTACCTACACATACACAATCGATAAACATTAATATCGCAATATATATACATATTTATTACACTGATATACATTTTATAACATGTTAATGGGTTCAAATTCTACAGTTTCAATATCAGTATATCAGTACACAAAGGCACAAGCGGGCGTTTTGCAGATTCAATAGACACTCGCGGAAACAAAAATATTGAATATTTTCGTTCCCTCCAATCTAGTAGAGACAGGCGGCGTTGAGTTCTGCCATTCACTGACTCGAGAATTCGGAAAATGGGAACAGAGTGTCTAACACTAAGTCCCCTCTGCACCTCTGTACCCTCCTAATGTGCCCTGTGGGGTTCAGGGTGAACTTAGAAAAAAAGCCTAAATATTTTTCCAGGACGTGGTAGATGAGAGCGACGGTTGTGGTGGGAAGTTTTCTGCACTCATCGTCTCTGACAAGTTCCAAGGGAAGCCATTGCTAGCTAGACACAGGTCAGTTTATAACTCAGATATATTAATTAGATAGTGTTTAATAAGACAAACTACAAATACATACACGTACATTTGTCTCGATAATTTTTAGTATGCACAAAAATGCACAAAATGCTTGATTTTTTAAATGCAGAAAAAGATAGTTAGTATATCATAGAGCCTTACCTTAGAGTAGTTCACTATTATACTTATAATAATAGAATGTAATATCTATGTGGTTTTAATATACTGACGTGAAAACCCAAACAGAATAAGTTCACATCTTTTAAAAACAAAAATAGTTACAAGTGTCTTATATATGTATCTTAAGTGCGTTATTGTCTACAGGCTGGTAAATTCTGTACTTCAAGAAGAATTGAAGACCATCCATGCCTTCACACAGAAGACTTTGACAGTGGATCAATGGAAACAGAAATAGTTTTCTAATTACATATATTTAATGGTCTAGTCTATCCGTCTTTTATTGCTCTATCCTACAAATATTGTATTTTCAAAATGTCGCTTTTTGAGGTAAAAGTGTCTGCGCCCGGTAAAGTGATTCTTCATGGAGAACATTCGGTTATGTATGGGAAGTTTGCCATCGCCGCCAGCCTTGGACTTCGGACTTCTATTGTTGTTAAGGTAACTTGTATTGAAAATAAATATTCTATTGACTTTTCTTTGTAAAAAATATTATAAAAATTGTTATTCACCTAGTTGTGAAAATTATGAGGAAAATGTAAAGAATTAGAAAGTTATTATGAATGTGAAGAATTTAATGGAGTTGGACCTACAACTTTCAATACAATGTGCATACACATCTATAACAACAACGATTAGGCCGATATTATTATTATTACGATAATTAAACTACTTACAAATGTGATTCTAAGTTGCCACTTACCCTATATTATATTGAGTTATTCCAAATGTAATTTATCAAATTACAGGAAATCCATTCGAATGACTTGTTCATCCACATAAAACTACTACCTGTGGGCCTAGAACAGAAATTACCACTAAATCTCATAGAAGACAACTTATTAAAATTATCCAATAGTACTTGGGACCAACCTAAAGAGCTTCAACACGAAAAACATTTAGAAAAAGTCGATACTTGCCTTCAAAAGACTATACCAAATTTTTATGAAATTCACAGCGTAAAAAAGAATTCTCTGCGAGGATTTCTTTACATTCTTTCTGGAATTTTCCATGGAGATTTGTTGGATAAGAGTATAGAAGTGACTATCAATTCGGAATTAACAGTAGGCGCTGGAACCGGAAGTTCCGCTTCATTCGCTGTGTGTCTTTCTGCTGCTTTAATACAATTTTTCAAGTTAAAGAAGGGGTTAGAAAGAAAAGAATTTAGCTTAGAAGATAAAACGCTGATTTCCGAATGGGCGTACAATTGTGAAAAGATCATGCATGGTGCTCCTTCAGGTCAGTTAATTTTATTATTTTGTGATCTAAAATTTTATTTGAAAGTCAATTTCTCAATATAAAAACATGTAGGGCTAATGAATATGCCTATACCTATTTTTAGCTTTGAGATAGTGTTGAGACAATCCGCTCTCCACTTCTGCCGTATTCTGCAGCCATTGCGTGTTGAGTGACTTAACTTACCTGGACCCTACAGCGAAGAAATGAAAATATAAAATATTTCATTTCCTCGAATGGGAATTGAACCCACCCCTACTGTTTTACAAAATAAAAAACCAACCGACACCAACTCTTTTGCTTGCATCCGTTCATCCCTAGAAAAGAGTTGATGATCTTCAAATTAAAATCGACTAATTACACATACACAAACACTTCAAACATACAACACGCGTTTTTCTTGGGTTGAAATGGGGTTAAAAATTACCCCCCAATATGTTCGAATATCTATATATTATTTCTTCCCTTTATTTTATTATAAAAATAGGTTATTTTCTTTCCTATACAAGTAAGTATAAATTATACTTATATACGAATATGTACCGACTTGTTCTTATCAATGTAGCATGTTTATTTTCTTTTAGTTAATGTCTTTTTAATTGTTTTTTACAGGTATAGACAATTCAACATGCACATTCGGGTCATTAGTGGGTTTCACTAAAGGGGAAAAACCTATAATACCTGACTATAGCCTTAATTTGCGCATATTGCTGATAGATACTAAAGTTAGTCGACAAACTAAGATTTTGGCTGAGAAAGTAAAGGCTCTAAAAGATTGGAATACAGATGCAGTGAATAGTGTTATGGATGGTTTAGGTTTTATAGCCAATAATGCAGCTGAGGTGGGTTTATTTAAATGTTAAAGAACCTGTAATTTGTTAGATTAAAATAATAAAAGAAAATTGACAGATTTGGGTTCGGTTCCTAGTCGGGGAAACGAATTAAGTATTTAATTTTAACAAGACGTAGCGGCGTTGATTTACTCGACACACTAATGTCTCAAAAAATTGGCGGAAAGTGAGGAAAAGAGTGTATTAACACTAGGTTCTCTGTAGAAATAAAAGACAAGATCCTTTTTGACCTTTACTGACGGGTAAATATTACTAGGTATAGTGAAATGGAATCATAACGTGAAACATTGCTTTATAAACATAATTTATTTTAATTTTATTTATTATTATTTTTGTTTACTTTGTTTGTTTTTTTTTAAATATTATAAAACTTTCGTAAATATTTCAGATTATGAAGAAGCTTTCCGAAACTAATGTAGAAGACTCAGCTATACTTTATCAGCGTTTATCAGTAAGTTTTTTTTTAAATTGTGTAGAATAGGGGTGTATTAATAAAGTCTGATAATTTTATTCAAAATAGGATTTTATAAATCGATTAACTCTGGTTTTACGTTCTCTTACAGGAACTATGGAACATGAATCATTGCTTGTTAGCGTCATTGGGAGTGTCTCACCCCTCCTTAGAAAATATAAGGGCGTCTGCTTTGAAATATAACTTAGCGTGTAAATTGACGGGGGCGGGAGGTGGCGGGTGAGGAAAACATTTACTTTTTTAATATAGTAATTTATAATAAAGATAAAAAAAATATTTCAGCTTCACGCTGTATCCCGCACTCAGCAGAGTAGGCAGAGAACCTAATGTTAAGACACTTCGTTCCCCACTTTCCGCTGAATTCTGGAGAAATTCCGTGTTGAATGGCGGAACTCAACGCCGCTCTTTGCCTCGACACAGAGCGAAGAAATGAAAATATAAATGTAAATAAATATTTCATTTCCTCGAGTGGGGATCAAACCCACAACCGTCGCGTGACAGTCACACCCTTGTGCCGCTGCGCCACGACGGCCTAATATAGTAACTTTTAATAAAAAATATCTATGTAGTTGTTCAATTGTGAAAATGATCTACTTGGAGAACGAAGCGTCTTAACAGTAGCTTTCCTGACTGATTATCTTGTTATATGTGGGATACAATGTGAAGTTATAAAAAAATGCTTTATGATTGGTAACTAATTATTTTTTTGTTTATATTCTAGATACGCAATAATATTAATTCCACCGAAAACCGATGAAACTATCATTAAGGATTTGTCAAAAGAACTATTGGAAAAAGGTTTTTCTGTACGGAACACAGAATTGGGCGGGCCTGGAGTAACTTTGGATTAAAAAAGTAGTCCGAAATCGGAGGTAATTTTTCTATCTGGTAATAGGAAAAGCACGGAAGGAGATAAGCGCATTCAACCAAATAAACATCTATCCTCCTCACTCCTATCAAATAATCGTTATGAATAAGTAATTTACGCACAGACTTAATGACAATAGTTTTACAATATATTTATTTATAATAATATAAATTGTTATTAAGATATAACGTTGTATCTTAGATATATTCAAAAATTAAATTATTGTAGGTGTCGGTGTTTCTATATAATTTTACATTTCGATTTTTAGAGTAGCCCAGAATAGGGCTTAGCTTAGTTTAAAAATATGAACGCAATATTTAATTTATATAAAATTTCATAATAAATAAAGCTTAATACAACATTTTTGTTTTTTAATGATACTTAAACCTATTAAACAAATGTCTGCTGATACGGGACACGATGATATTGAACGGGACACGATGAATAATCATTAATATAATCTCTCGTATTGGAATAATATTTAAAATATTTTTAATATCAATATTGGTAGTATAACGTGGCGTTAAGTTTTGCCACTTGAGTTGAATGGTTATTCTTTTTGCTGAAATAAAACTAGAATAAGGGCTGAAAAATAGTATAAGATACTGGGAATTAAAAGTTTCTATAAAAACAAAATTAAATAGGTTGTTATAAATAATTTATTAGTTTAATAAAATAAATCTATTACAAAACAAAATTCACATAAAAGAAAAATGAATACTGTACACAGATAATAATCACTATGAAAATATTTGGTTAGAAAATAATATTAAAATTATTAACTAACATTATGGTCCATACACGAGAACTACCAACATAAATGGCTAAAAATAAATTCTAGATTTCGAGATCTAAGATTCTAAGTTCTATTTTTAATAATGCAGTGCTGCCAACTTATAAAAAATAATATTTGGACAGATTAATAATATTATGTTGATTTCAAATAAAATATAAATATCGTAAAATAATAACAAGTAAATTTTAAGAAAACGGAATAATATTAAAATAATTTTGAGGAAGAAATTATCTCGTCGTAATATATAACTATGACAAATAAATACTTAGGAAAAAAATCTTTAGTAATATTAATTATTTTAAGAAACTAAGTAATAAATTTTATGATTTGCGCTATCTAGCTTAAAAATCTCATTAAATTTAATAAAGTCAATTGTATAACAGTTTGTTCCTGGGTGTTATGTTAGAAATATGATAATACCAGTGGCAGTGGGTTAGTTACGAAAGAAAATGTAATCGAATAATTCAGTACTTATACAAAAATGTATGTATATTCTGTACCTTCGGAAACAAGGTCGTTATTTCTCTAACGTCTGACTTTATGTAATAATGACTAAAAATTACATGATTCCATGGTGAGTTTCCCACATATTTGGAAAAATTTTAGTTAAACCATTTTTTTTAACCAGATTCTTAATACATAAGGAAAAAGTGTATTTGTGAAAACAAAAAACAAAATCTTAACCGTAACAAACCTGTGACATTTCCTTACAATTAAAAGGCATTTCTATTTCTAACAACTACTTATAACTAGAAAACTGAAACTAATTCTAATCTAAACATGAAATATTTCCACCATTCTCACTATGAGTGTTAGAAAGTTTTCTAATATAATTTATATAAGAGTATTGTATTATTTTACAATATTAATATGTGATAATATCTATATGGAATAAAATGTATGGAAAAATCATTTATTTATGTCGATCTCACTTATACATTGCAAGGATGTTTAAATTGTCCCGAATTATTTTTTTATTATAATTGAATTAAATTTTACTAACACTGATATATTCTGGATTTACAATATATATATTAAATAAACAATAATTTCAACAAAACTTATTACTTTTGTTTAAACCGCAAAATTTATTGTGCATTTTTTAAAGAATAGTCATTACTATTATAATTCAATATTTTCTAAAGTGCAATGTCTAAAACAGTGGTATTTTACTTTATACTACAATAAGCTGAAAACTTTTGTAATTTAGCACCAATATTAATGAAGAAAGTAGGAATTTTATGATTATTATGAACAATAAAAAAACGTCGAAAATATTATTATGATTTGAGTGATGAGTTTTTAAGTGATCTTCTATGTGTTACGATTGATTTTACTTTACTATAAACACTATAAGGCCTCTCACCCTAAAGTCCATTCCTATTTCAGTCCTAAGTTTTTCAAGCAAAACTTAAATATTAAAAAGCTGCCATTTAAATTATTGATCGATATTTATTTTATGCATATCTTAAATTTATCTTTTATTCATAAATAACACAGTTATTTCTTTTGTTTTTATTAATAAAGCGTAATTGTTAATTTGAATCACTTCTTGCCGCCACTACTTACCTATAGATAATACAAGCTCTTAACTTTTTTTTAAATATTTTTTAACAATACATCCGATATAATAAATTTCTACTTGCATCATTTATGAAAACATAAAACTAAGCTAATAATTCAGTTTAGTTAAATAAAAATATTATTGAACGACAATTATTTAATTATAACCAAAAATAATTTGGTATACAACCCACAAAAAATATGCGAAATTAAATTAGAAAAATAAATAGTTGTTATTATAATAAGAATACTTATTTATCTGTAATCTATCACAGATGTTGTTAATACCATTCCCATCACATTGTATGACCGTTTTAAATAAAAATAATACTTGATATAGCATATTTCTTAATACAATAAAGCCATATGTTAATACTATACAGCCACAAATATATAAAGCTTATAAAATTTCTTAATAAAAGTCTGTAATATGGAATTAATAAGTCAAAGTTAAACAAAATTATTCTCACTAGTATTTCTTATATATTTACGAATTATCTATTCATTATATTTTTATTTTATTCTGCATTAGATTAAATGTTTTAGTGACTAAAATACATACCAGTCATCATACATAAAAAAGTCGATAAGTATATTTTATTTATAAACTGATTAAAATAAACGATAATATTACATATTAATTAGCTGTCAATCGAACATATTTCTAAAGTATTATACCATCATAAGATCATTTAATGTAATTGTTAAAATTCCAATAACACAAGCACAATAATGAAAATAAAATGGGGTCAATAGAATCCTAGTGTTGTTTCTCATAGGCGTATATAAAGATACATTTTGGGGGAGGCGGGGGTCATGGACTTCAGCTTTGAACAGATACGTTCGTGTAAATGCTGTTTATTTAATTATCCGAGGCAAGGACAATCCGGCCCTCCTATTTCTATGCCCATGGTGTTCCATTTATCGCACGATTTCTATTCACCCCATTTTACCGACATTAATTTGCGGCATTATTCAAAATACGTCCGAATTTTAACTGTCAAACTGTGAATGACCTGTCATATTCACTTTGACAATCATAAACTTGTTATAACGTCCCACACAAATAAAAGTCTGTTATGGAGGACTAGAAGTATTAAGTTCTACAATTGATAGCCGGGTCGAATCTGATGATTGTTTTCTGAGTCTGGTTGTTGAATGAGAGGGGGGGAGAGGGGGTCCTCGCTAGATGTGACTGTTGTAGAGGGGGGTGCATCTGGAATTAAATAATAATAATAAAAAACCCATTTCCATATTTAAAATAATCAAAGTCCAAATAATATAAATACAAGGAACAATTGCATGCTTTTGGTTAAGCAATTTCTGACATTCAAAGTCAAATTTATTGAAAGAAACAAAAACATGAAATGTGTCGAGGTATCCTCGACGGTTGCTGGTACGATCTCCACTCGGGGAAATTAATTATTCTCATTTCTCAGCTCTGGAAAGACGCGGCGTTGAGTTAGCACTCGACACTCTGGAAAGCAAGTGACTCTTGATATTATATGATACTCGAGTCTCTACCTACCCTTTATATGCGGTATAGTATAAAATTGGAAAACGAGAAATAGTTTTAACTTATATAACAATAGACGATGACATAATTATTGTTGTTTCAAATTTTACAGTACGAAATGTTAATATTAAAATAATCAATTCTATATGATTTAGCATTTACATATAAAATACCTTCGCTATCATCTTCCTCAGCCAACCACTTTTGAATGTCAGTCTGGTACATTCTCCTTTGCAGCACCTCCTTGGTACGAGGCCTTGTGCCTATAAATGTGACCTCAACCTGTAAAAAAAGATTATTTTTTTTATATAGTAACCTTTTTATATTGTCAGAATCTTTGTAAATATTGTCGATTTCAATTTATTGTCTGTTAAAAGTACAAAAAACTATTTATACTCGTTATCCAGGTTTTAATAAAAAATATCACGACGGTTGTGGGTTACCCATTATATACGGGGGAATTAATTATTATTTTCATTTCATCGCTATGGTAACAATGCAAAGAGCGACGTTGAGTTCCGCTGTTTCTTACGCAATGTCTCGAAAGGAGATTTGAAACGAAATGTCTTAACAGTAGGTTCCCTCTGCATACCCTGTTATATGCGGGATACAGGGTGAAGTTGAAAAAGTAACTTACTCCAGGAAGCATGAAGATCCGTAATTCTTCAGCTAAATCTCCGTTGGCCCCCAATCTTTGAGCCTCTTCCCAACTCGTATGCACTTCTTCATGTAGAAGCTTCTCCTCTATGAAAAAAATTAAGCAGAAAAATTATAAAGATATAAAACTATAAGAAACGTTTCCGGTTTTAATTTAAAAAGAGTAAGAGTTTTATTCAAAATATATTATATATTTGCACAAGTTTTGTTGTAAGATCGAAAATTAATCTTCTTATTCAATTAAGACATTACACGCCCTTTAGAATCTTTTGCATCAAGCTACATTGAGGCCAGTCGTGGCACACAAGCGTGCGATAGTAAATGCCACAGGTTGTGAGTTCCATTCTCATTTGAAGGAATAAAATACTTAATAGATACTTTTATATGTTCGCTTTGGTAACGAAGAAAAGCGCGGTCGAGTCCCACTACTTAACAAGGGAACTAGGAAGAAAACTAGGGAACATAAAGTCAATTATATCTGAATGTCTATGTGCGGGATACAGCATGAAGCTAAAAATAATACTGAGTAAATAAAGTGTCCTGCGGGAATTATTCATATTGAAAAAGAAATAAAATAGATTGTGGTGCTTACCATCTCTCTTAGTAGTGCTTCGTTTATACTGTATCCTAAATCGGAAAGCTTCAAGTACGCTTGCCACTACTATTGTCAACACAACCATTGTAAATAGATAGAAGACCTGTAAAAAGAAAAAAACTAAAAATGGTCCATTTTATTTGCCTGTGGTTTTTAAGCTTAGAATTTTAGAAAATCTGTTTTCTGCAAACTGACAAACAAAATAACGTTACTAACGAAAATATAACAAAGCACGTTTGGTTAATGTACCTAACTGTACGCAAGAATTGTATGGTTCAAATTTCAATTCCTACTATACTATATTGTATTAATAATATAGACATTTCCCTGTAACAATAAAAAAATGCGGTAATTTTCTATATCTTAATGGGGCAATAGGTTGAAAATAGTAGGTACCTATTACTTAACACTTAAT
The DNA here is from genome assembly GCA_016802625.1 of Heliconius numata. Lineage (NCBI taxonomy): Eukaryota > Metazoa > Arthropoda > Insecta > Lepidoptera > Nymphalidae > Heliconius > Heliconius numata. The sequence goes on along the minus strand of JAEBDU010012704.1, from coordinate 30,046 downwards.
TCTACATTTGCCTATTTTAATATAAAACGAAGGAGACATAGAAACAAAAATTGAAAAAAAAACACTGTAAAGCCAAATTTTCTAGTTATTTTATGGTCTATTAAACAAAGCCATTTCATTTGATTCCCTTATGAGGTGTGTTGTGTAAAAAGTTGTAATCCGCCATTTTGCTAAGGCGGCCATTTTGTATTACGATACGATAATATTGATTATATGTAATTTTATTGCAAGATTGATCATAGGTAGATTAACACACATACTAACACAGCAAGTCAAATAAAACTTGTAAAAAAGATTATTTAACAACTTTATAAAAAATCTCACCATAAAATATATCCTACTGAACTGTCCAACAACGGTCGCGTACGCGTTCATCAATATGAACCAATTATTGACAACAGTCAGTTCAAACAAGGACACTCCACTCGTTAGAATATTCTCAAAGTTATTCAGATAGTAATAGCCGAGAGGCGTCGAACTGTTTTCTGAGTATTTGTAGAAATCCTCCACAGTTGTATTTCTGGGGAAAAAAGTAATTCGGAGTGCATTATTATTTATTATTATTTTGATTTCTTGGTTATGGCCTAGGCAAAAGCCCGGCGTTGAGTCTCTACACGTCATGCTTCGAAAAATTCGGTGGAAAGTGGGGAACTGAATGTCTTAACACTAAGTTCCCTCTGCCTACCCTGCTGTGTGCGGGATACAGCGTGATGTTGATTTTTTTTAATATATGTGTCATGTACTCTAGTAAGTAAAGCAAGGCCTTAGTTCCACTCCTTAACCAAACAGTCATCCAAATACTTACACACAACAATTCCTAAGATCGTAGCCAGCGAACAGCTCCATACCGATTATAGCGAAGAAGTAATACATGACCAGCATCACGCAGCCAGCTGACGACATTAGTGGAGAGAGGAGGACCAGAGTACCGAATACGTCTCGATAACGCTTTTTAAGTTTGTATAGACGCATTAATCTGAAAGAGAGATAATTTTAATTAATATTATATATATTTTTATATATACCTATATATAATAAACCTATTTTTTTTTCTTATTAGATATCTGATCCGACATCGCTGTCATAATAAGTAGTGTTAAAAAGGTAAATATCTAAAGCAACCATATTATAGAATAAGTAATTCTCCAATCTAACATTTCAGAATATTGAATGTACGATATGTTGAAATTATAAGCAAATAATTTGTTGTTTTTTCACAAAGAATTCTTGCCTACAACCTTATATTCTGTCTCATTAATAGTTTGCGTGTGTTTAGAAAATTAAATACTAAAAAATAACGACTTAATCGTAACATAACATTTTTTTATTTATATAAGTAGGTAATACTATTATTTACACCACCTATAGTTTTATATTAGCCACTCATAGGGCCAATCGTTAGAGCCTATTAAATTATACATTTAAAAGACCTTTTAAATCCATCAAAATTATATTTCGCTTTTTTCATATGAACATTCATTATAACTATCATTTCTCATTAACTAATTAAATTAAAGAGTAAAAATTGATCCCCAAACAACTTACCTTAGTGGCCTGAACATTACAACTATGAATAGTTTAGGAGCTATAGTCAGAAGAACAGCTCCAAGTAAAGCTAACAATGTTACACTCAGGTCGAAGACATTCCACCCACTTTCTAAATAAGCTGATAGACCAGACGCCATTATTCTTAACGCTGCTTCTAGAAGGAACACTGGAATTGATAAAAAAATATGTTAACTGCTATATTCCTGGCAAGGAACGAACGCAAAATTTCAATATGAATAGTGGCGTAAATACGCTAGGTTGATGGTTTGATTCCCACTTGAGAAAATGAACTTTTTCTCGCTCTGATAACGAGGCAAAGCGCAACGTCGAATTCTGCCACTCAACACGCAATGCCTGCAGAATTTGGCGAAAAATGGAGAACGAAAATGTCTTAATAGGAACGATTGTAGACATTTCATTAAAAGTTGAGTAGCGGAACTCAACGCCTTTGCACAATTTTTTACAGAGAACAATTAAGTCCGCTAAGTGGGGTTCGAACACACAACCATGGCGTTTACAGGTCCTACTTGACGCTGGTGTCTGGCTCAATGAGGTGGCCATATATTTAAATAAATAATTTTAAATAACCAACTCAAATAATATATACTTACAAATAAGGAACAGCCACGTGTCCCAAGAAGCGCAAAGTAGTCGCGCGCTATCCTGCAAGTCACCCGCCGCCTCACACACTCGCAATATCATGGACACTCCGTTACCAACTATTAGAGCATCTGAAAATTATAAAGTATTATTTTAATAATATTGTTCATGCTCAACCTCAAGTACAGACTTATATATATTATGTTTATCATTTTGTGAAATAATTGGTTCTTAACTTATATTCTCCAAATTTAAAACCCATTTCTTGTTAGTTTTGCAATACAATATCACAGTTTGTCTAACCAAAATCCATCAAAAAAATAAGATCACGTGATTTCTTATTATTCTCAAATCATTACTTCAAATCCTAGCTATATAAATGTTTTTAAAGAACAAAAATAATGTTATGATATAGATAATCGAAAGCGAAAAAATTGAACTACATTCATGCTATCGAATATACATATCTATGATAGAATAACAATTTACCACTTACATATAAGGTATTCAAAATACGGCCATCTAACAGCGCTAGCGGCGGCCCTGCCAATAGGTTCCAACACTGATTCCGCATACCAAGGCGCCCTAGAAGTCTGTGGGGCCCAGCGTAGGGCGAAAACATCGTAGACATTCGCAAACTCTGCCCTAGATAGGCCACCTGAACCAGATTGGTTAAGTTGCTTGAACATTAAGTATACGTCTAGACCACCTGTAAGTAGAAGAAATACAAGTTTATTTCAGGTAGATAAATATGTGATTATTATAAAGGAAATTTCATTTATTTCTTAGAGATTTATTGAAACAGCTGCGAAAAAACACCAATGTCACTATTTATGGAAAATGAAAATATTTTGAATATAAATATTATTTCGAGTGTTACCGCCATACAGAGTCGAAGATTTTTAAACGACAAGATTTTTATTTCAGCTTCATGCTGTATCCCGCAAGGCAGGCAAAAGGAGCCTAGAGTTAAGACACTCCACTTTCACTGAAGAGCGAAGAAAATGGATACATTAGGTAAATATTTTACTTCCTCGAGTGGGAATCAAACCCACAATCTGTCGCGTTTACAGTCACACTTTGTATCCCTGCGGCACGACTGGCCTCGACACTAACTTTCACTTTAACTAAGTAAAATTCAATAACCCTAACTCTAACTTACTATAATTAGGCGCGTAATGCCTCAACAGCCCAGCGAAGTGGCGTAACCTAACCGCGCGGGGAGCCCGTCTTGACACCAAGAGTCTGAAGGCGCGGCGTGCAGCACCGCGCCGGTGTAGGAGCAACGCGCGGCACTTATCACGCTCAATACGCGTGAACGCTTCGTAGACTACGGCTAACATCTGTAAAATTAATATTAATAATGTTTTTTTTAGCTTCACGCTTTATCCCGCACACAGCAGGCAAAGGGAACCTGTGTTAAGTCACTCACACCAAAGCACACATTAATTCTTATTATTATTATAAAGTATCTAATTTGAAATATATCCGTAGTAGTAAAATTAATAAAACTTACCAAATTCATGAGAACATAGAGAACCGTTATAATGTAGAGAATGAAGAACAGCGCGTACCACTTTGATTTAGCGTAAGATGGCATCATTACATCTGGGAAACTGAAATATGTATAATATATGTATCAATAGATATTAATTGGTCGTTCCCTTTCTGTTGAAATCTAATAAAACTAAACAAAATTGTCAATCTTTTAAAGCAACTCACCTGGCTTTGCTTGTAATTAATTTTATTACTGACCAAAAAATCCTTTTTAAAAAAAAAACAATTAATAACTTACTTAGCAGTTGTAAGAAGGACGAACATACTGACGAAAGAATCGCTTATAGTTTGAAAATGTCCATTGTCTATGTGCTCAGAGAACAAATAGTAGCCCAACAGTGAATATGTCGCCACAAAAAACATGAGCAGACCTGGAAAGTGAGAATTATATCATTTATATCTATAAATAATATCAATTAAGGCTATAAATTTAATTTAATTTAGTGACTAAATAAGAATATTGAAAATGATGGTGATATGGATGGATGATAGCTGACAGGTGACGAGGACAAACGACTATAAAGTTTTAGTTAGCTAGTTAGTTTTAATAGTTTTATGTAAGAAATCTAATGTGTTAAAAGTAGAGAGCAGTTGTAGAATCAAAAATCAGCTTCACGCTGTATCCCGAACACAGCAGGGTACGCAGAGGGAACCTAGTGTTAAGACACTCCATTCCCCACCTTCTGCCGAATCCTGGAAGCACTGTGTTTTGAGTGGCAGAACTCAACGCCGCGCTTTGCCTCGACTCCAGAGAAATGGTAGTTGTACAAGGAAACTACAAATATACTTTGTAGTGATTTTTGGATACAAGCAATTTATTAAACATGACACTTCATAAACACGCTAACAAAAGCTCTATATTATACGTACCTAACATATCAATAATAGGCGGCAACGATTGCAATATCTGTCTAATAAACCGTCTGACGCCGCCGCAGTGTCTGGTGTCCACCAAAAAGATAGGCCTCAACGCTCTGGTGACGCGAAAATGAGACGACTGTCGGCAAAGTACCACTACAGCTTCTAAAACCATTATCAGTAGTGTGATACCCTGAAAAAATTAAATATAATATCAAATATCACCTTCTCGTTGTATCCCACAAACAACAGGATAAGCAGCAATCTAATGTTAAGACACTCCGTTTCGCACTTATTCGCACGAAATTTTCGGGCATTGCGCGTTGAGTGGCGGTACTCAACGCGGAATGTTGGAACGGAAGTGTCTTAATGGGAGCGGAATGTGACACTAGTTTCCCAGGTTCCTTCTGCCTACGTAGCCTGGTAGGCATCAATATATTATCGTTTGTTATAAGTGGAAGTTGAATCCAATATCATGTATACGGTGTATTAAAAGGTTTATATTCATTATTTTATTATTACAAGTAAATAATTTTAAAATTACCTTAATCATAGTCCTCTTATGTTTAAAAATAGTGCCCCACCCAATCCATTTAAGCTTAAGATGTAGTTCAATACCTATCACAGATAACGCCAATAATTCTATAGTACCGTGTGCCCATACTGGAAGCTGAAAACAAAATATTTATACTATTATTTAAAAATTACCATACAAACAGAAATATATATGGGACAGATAACAGAGTGTCTCATCACTACTTTACTAGGAGAAGCAATTTCCATATAGTTATATCACAACAACTTTATAACAAGCACGAACAAAATTGACAAAGTTGATTGAAAAATCTAATATTGTCAGACGGAACATACAGACACGGATAACAAAGTGTTCCTAATCTATTTAAATGGAATTTTAAAAATTATAGTTATTTTAATTATTTACGTTTACATAAATTACCTCAAAAGCTGGAACAGCTGGATCTTCAGTGAACGCTAAAAGAATAAGAACTAAGGAAGCCAGTAAATCCAGTCCGTGGTACCAGGGGTTGTGGACGCGGAGGTAAGCTGGCAACTCCTCAGGGCTGGAGGGATGGGAGTCGAATTTCTCATTGTTTAATCCTTCCTGAAAAATTATAAATAACAAATAGAATAACATGTACTACTGATGTATATTTTTTATTCCAGCCTCTCTCTTCTCTAGTATTTCTGCTATTTTATTCACAGACTCAATAAAAAGTTCCACTGATTTATATTTTTTACTTATTGTCATAGTTTTTGCAAAGAGCGATGGAATTTTAACCCACAAGCCCACAACCATGGTAATTATATCTTAAGGATTTCTTAATAAAAATAAAACGCTTACTTCTAAATAAATGGCTGCCTCGTGATAATTCATCTCCCAATGCTCGTCCTCGGACATTTGTAGTCCAGTATGAAGGGACGACCTGCTGCCCATGTCCAGAGTACCGTCGCCTGCGCCATCGGTGCCAGTTCTGCTATCTGGAAACCAAATTTTTTTTTATTAATATTTCGATTGGATTTATTTAAAGCGAATGAATTATTTTTATTGAGGAAGCCGCGTCGTGCGGGTTCGACTGCCACTCGAGTGATACTTCGAGTGTCCCTCTGCCTACATACGGGTTACGGGACCTACCTACAGATGAGGTTGAAAATATAACATAGCACAAATCACAAGCAATCTCATAATCATAAAATCATTACGTTATATATTATTATATATAACTAACTCAGAGTGTTTGTAAAAGATGAATGAGCAGAATCCCATGGGAAATTATTTTTTACAGTACGTAAAAACTTATCTAATTTCATATTTTTATTTTAACACTTAAAATCACACTACTGACGTTGCGGTCTTTGATAATTATAAACTAAAGAACTATAAAATTATTAATGATTAAAATTACGCGAACAGCAGATAAAATTTAATTGTATGGCCAACAAAAAAATGGTGAAATTTATTTAAAACAAAATTAACAATCTACAATTTAATATTTGTCTACTAAATTAAGGTCGAATATTAAATGATATACAAGCACTACTAAAGCAATTATTTGTGAAAGACTCAATCAAAATTAAGGGAAATATCGTTTATTTACTGTTTTATTATATTTACAGATAAACTCATCTGAATATAAAGACTATACCTAAATTCATAAACTTATTACAAGTTTACAGCGTTTTATAATATTTTTTTATATTTTTTTTTAAGTTTAAAATATTTTTTAGCTTCACACTATATCCTGCGCATAGCTTAGTAGGCAGAGGAAACCTGGGAAGCTAGTGTAAAGTTATTCCGTTCCCCATTTAGACACTCTGTTCGTTTCCCACTTTCCGCTAAATTCTTAAGGCGTTGCATTTTCGATTTTATATATATAGATTAATAGGGTTCTCTCTGCCTTAGCCAGGTCTTACAAAAGAATCGGATAGTACCCGTAGCCCCGGCCAGTGACGATCAGTAAGAAGCATCATAAAGTATGAATGCGTTTATTGTAGATGGCCTACATCTGTTAGTCCATTAGTTTACATAACCCAGTATGCCAGTAATAGATTTTCCTCTGTAATAAATATTTATAAAATAAAAAATATTTTTAAATATTATTTGTAAAAGTATTTATAAAATAAAAAATATTCGTAATGATCATTTTTTTGCTAACTCTGCTCTATAGTTATTACAAACATTTACTTTGTGATAAATTTACGTGATTCGTTGGACTTATTTGAGTCAAGGTTAATAAAAGTGCAACGTATTGTAATCACAGACTCCTATTTTTTTATAATATTTTTTATTTATTTTATATACTTAAATATTTCCCTGTTTAAACGACTTCTTTTTTCAAAATGGAGGAAGTCTCCTATTCGTTAACTAAGTTTTTTTTTTTATGTTTGTTTATCAATTTCTCCGTCATTAAGGACCGATTTCTTCTTAGTAGAAATAACATTTATGAAACTTCCATTAAGTTGCCATGAATAGAAATCGAATCCGAGACATGCCGGTCTCCAGCCTTTATACTACATATTAAATAATAAAACATTAAAAACGTAGTAAGATAGTAAGTGAAAGTTATATAAAACTAATTCTTCTTCAAACTGGAATTTGAATTGTCTAAAAGTTAAAGAAAAACTTTTTTTGAACTTTATACTTTTGTTAAATTCTACCATTTCAACTATTCACTTGGAATTGTAAAATTGCATAAAGGTGGTAAAAGTTCACTTCAATTGAAAACTTTTATCTTACAGTTGCTAGTTCTCATACTTATATGTTTTTTTATACCTTTACGCTGTATCCCGCACACTTGTAAATCATTTTAATAAAGATTATAATAAACTCTCTGGCAATGCTTCTAAAAATTCGGTGGAAAGTGGAGAACAGAGTGTCTTAACACCAGGTTCCCTCTTTCGTCTGTTCGAAGTGGATTTTTATTTAATTTAATAGTTAATAACTTAATATGTATTACGATTAGTTTCATGATTATACACAGATCTAATTAGCAATTACATGGCTTCGTAAAAATAATTCATTGCTATATCTTTGTATCAGGCGCACGATATAATTCTTTCTTCTTTCTTACGAATGGGCAATAATATTGTCACGCTAATTAATTATACAAGCCTTGCTATGGTAAAATACATGATTTAATGACTTTTATGGTTTATTTGTAATGTCAGACGGAAACCGTTAAATTACTAAGAATTTTAACTGTAGCAAAGTTTATAAATTGGTAGGCAATAGGCGACGTAACTATTTTTTTAAATTTTTTCATGACCACTACCATTGTAAAGTGTTCAAAATTTCAATTCAAATTCAGTTTTAAAAATAAAATACTACCAATACCACCTTTGTCGTCAGTCGTCGCCAGCGACTTTATTTGGTAGTATTTTAAGACGTAAAAGTAAAAAATTAGTTTTTACCCGTGCCTATAGGAGTTATTAGAATATTAGAAGTAATTTCTGAATACAAAATTTCTGATTTCAAAATCTAATTTTTCTAAGCCCAGTAGTTTCGTCCGGCCGTTGTCTGTCAGTCACTGACTCATCCACCGAGAGTTCAATACCATTTTCAGAATTGTAGGTCAAAGGAAAGTACAGTTTTTTATGTTTTTTTATAAATAACAAACTTAAGTTTGCGGGCGTATGCATTCATTGTTGTATGTAATGAAATACAAATATAGTTTTGTAATTATTTTTTTACGTAATAAGTAAATGTTCACTTCTCATATTTTTCTATTTATTTGTATTGTAAATTATCACTATCATGCTAAATTAAATAACTGTAGCACCACGGAAAGTTCTCTATAGAGTTTGTTTACGCGGCGAATTTCATCAAAATGCTCCAAAAAGTATGAATAAATGCTCCTATCTCGAAATTGCGTTAATTTATATATTTCATTTATTCTGTTCTATATGAACTTACTTATACCTTTTGAGCTTCAAAACCTTAATAACTTAAAACGATTAAAATGATACGCGTCATACACATCTAGCTAGAAGTAGACAGAAGTAGTCTAAATAGAAGCTAGAAGTAGCATCATTTAACATACTTACCTATAATAATAACGAAAACAATACAAATTTATCATTAACAACGTTAGGAAATGTACCTATATAGCGCAATTGTTCCAAACGACCTCGCTGTCAAGTGCAAGTTTGAAAAGGCCGAGTGCTCGCAAATCGTGATTTTGAAATTATTACGCAATATAATGGAGAGAGAACGTCGTATAGTTGATTTGAAAAGCATTTTACTCTTTAAATAACATTTTGAGGGCAGTCGTGGCGCTGGGGCACAAGCGTGCGACTGTAAAAGCGATGGGTTGTGTGTTCGATTCCCATTCGACGAAATTAAATGTTTAATACTTTAATTTTTTCGATCTGCTAACGAGGAAAAGAGCAACGTCGAGTTCCATCACTCAACACGAAAGAATTCGGTGGAAAGTGGAGAACGGAAGTGTCTTAATGGGAATGGAATTTCTAGCACTAGGTTCCCTCTGACTATTTTGCTACGTGCGGCATACCGCGTGAAACTAAATAGAAATATAATACTTAAACGCAACTAGATTTATGTCTTTAAATATACCTATTTATTTTACTCTATCTAAAAATTCTTTAGAAGCATTTGAATTGACGTATTAATGGTTGTAAATCTAATTTCTACTCGGTTATATGCCAATATTCTTAATATGTATATATATTTTTGGCGTTTTCAGTTAGTCAAAACGCGGCGTTGGGTTCCGCTATCCCACATAAACTCCCTAAATTGGTGGAAATGAGCAACAAAGCCTGCCTGCCAACACATATGAGTAAAGATAGATCGTAAACTACGTAGTAATTAAAACTATCCGCCATTGCTTTTAATTAATTTGTAGCTTCAATCTTTGCCGACGTAGCGGAGTAGACAAAGTGAACGTAGTGTTAAGAAACTCCTAACCTATAGCTCAATTTTCGTGATGGGAATCAAACCAACAACCATCGCGTTTACGTTTTACGGTTTACCCAGCCCCCATATTCCTACACCCATGTTTAACTCCCTGCTTTGTATTCTTACCAGAGCAAGGATGTGGAAATTTTATATTCCCCCGAATGAGAATCAAACCCAGAATCGTCACATTCATAGTCAGCTGTGCCGCTGCGCCACGACGGCCTTAATTACTTACACTTTAAAACATCATGAAAGCACTGCATGCTGTGTCATGGATATCATAAAACACTTGTCTAACAATAAGTAATTTATCATTTCTTTTATTTATTAAAGTGCGGTAGCAAGTTTCGTCACCATCATGTCTTAGATTATAATAAAAGTGTTACTTCCTTCGCACTTTACTCACTAATCAGGTTTAATTTACACAATTAATACTCTGTTGTTATAATAATAATCTTAATTAATCATGTATTTTACGCTTCAGACTTCATAACAAGATAGAAATTAAAGTTGACATATTGGAGTGGTGGAAACGGGACAAACTTGACAAAAATAAATAAAAATAACTTCATTAAAAACAATTGTCTTTACAGTAAGATGTTAGAGACTTTTCCATTGCACAAGAATATATAAAAATCTTAATTAAAATTATAAAAAACCTTAATTAGTTTACAAAGTAAGTAAAAAAATAAAAAAGAATGCATGCAGCTACTGTTGTGAAATGCACAATTAAACATCTAAAATTACAGTTGCAACCGATTTTACATATTCTTATCTCATTAATAATTTCATCATGCTTCCGCCTTTCATGAGTCATAGTTTTTATTTAGATAATGTGTTAATATTTTTAGAATGTTGGTCAGATTATTTACTTTTTTTGTTATATTTGTTTTAATGGAGACTATAAACAAAATTAGGTTTAATTTGTATATATTTTATGAAATTTAAAAAATTTATTCATAAAATTTTAAATCTATTTCAGTAATCTGACATTTTAATGGGGCAAAACATCCAAGAATTTGGCACCAAATTTTATTCTCACAAACATGGGAGAGGTCTTTTTAAAAAGAATACAAGTTGCACAACATTTTGCCTCAATTTAGCATTATTTTCAAACTATGTAATCAGTAAACTGCGGGACCTACTTGCATATTTATTTATACATTCTTTACAACAAATTAATTGAAATATTTCATATATTTTATTATAGGAAAAAAACTCACATGATTTTAATAGGTACCAGCGATCTTTAAAATAGTCTAAAAATTTATTTGTAATTCCTACTAACTTTGACATGTTGTACAATCACTGAAGTCACACCATTCAGATGTAGTTAGATATCTTTTGTTGAAAAGATAAGATAGGGTTTGCTCTGAATTATCTATTATTATACTAAATAACTAGGACAGTCCATTGCAAGATATAATTATATTTATTTCTTACTATTTACAGACAAATTATGAATAAAAATAGATAGAGAAGAGAACTCAATATTTTTTTAATTTTAAGTTATATGTAGTATTCCATTCTCAAACTCTTACTCAAACAAAATTAATATTAATATGACAGAAGTATAATAGCTTATTGTACTTTGTACATATGGATGAACAGTTACATATTCCTTTGATAAATCAAGAATGTGGAGCATTAAACCGGAATAAACTAGAATAATCTGTTGAGGGGGAAGTTTGTGCAGCAAATACAGTTGCTATGAATATACATGAAGGTTTAAATTTAAGATTATCTTGTTAGCTACATCTATTACCTAGGTGCTGAGTTATGTGCAAAAATAATAGCGGCATGCGGGCAAAGCGGCTATACATGCATACATACAACTTATTTATTTAAGCCGTCTACGGGAATTGGGTCGACCGTTTTAAAAGTAATTTTTATTATACATGGATTAGTTACGTACAATGACTCATTGTCTACGTCAGTGTTCCGTATAAGGGGTATTGATCTCGCAAAATTTATGTATAAAAAAATATATTGAAGGAAGAAAATTAAACAAATGTTAAAACGCATCAGAAATGTATTGTTAACAACAAAAGCGTACACATATTGCTGCGGCTACTGTGCATTGAAAAATGTGAGCTTCTCGTTTACTTGTGACGTTGGAACCGTAGTTGTTGATGCTGGTGTTTGCGAAATCATCACTAAATCTTTTATAACCATCCGTCGGCGAAGACGGGCTCCTCAAAGAAGCCATTTCCGAATACTGATTTTTTTCTACCTTGACATTTAACAAAAGAACTTAAACGTCAAATTTAATGACATTTTGACGTATCGTTTAAAATTATAACATTAAATATTTTTAAATAAATTTAAGGAACTATTAAAAATATATAGAATTATATAATAAATATTATAATTATGTTAAAATTATTATATATTATAATTTACTAAATACATTTACTTTTCTATCTACTATTATTATTTCCTATGAAAAAACCGATAAAGTTGTCATGGTCTTGCTACATCCCTACCCCGCTGTTCACGTTATCTGTGAAAGCTTATGTCAACTTCTTTTTCTCGATCCCGGTTCTAATGTGAGTTCGTGTTGTGTTTGTATAAAATAAATCCAATCAAATAAACTTATTATTAGAACATCACAAATATTTTATGTATGAAATTATTCTTTTATATTACGAACAAGTGATACTGTGCTATATTTTCATTTTTAATATCTTCAAACAACTTTTTCATGAAATTTAAAGTTTGACGTTCAAGAAAGTGGCGACAAAACTTTAGTGGTTTTTAATATATTTAAGTGCAATGTGATGAATTGAATTCGTTTAAAGCTTTAATAATATAACAGCTATGATCACTTGTTGGTATTTGCACGAAAGTCTTCATGTGTATAACCTGTAAGTAGAGTCAGATGGTCAGATTGTTTAGAGGTTGGGTTTTGTTGTAGTATGGCTCCACCTCAGCCCAAGGCGGTGGCCAAGGCCCCCGCAGCCCCAGCGGGCGGAGTTAAGAAGCCAGCGAAGGTTGGCAAACCGAGGAATTATGACTTAGGAAATGGAATCGTCAGATTCTCCAAGGCTAAAATGTTCCACAAAAAGGTGCGTGATTCAATCTTCTAACTAGACTTAAATCTTTAGTCTCTTATTTACAAATAACATGTAATAAAAAATATTCTAGTTAAACCATTTTAAACATCATACATAGGTTGTGGTACAGTAGCAGAAGGTCCAAACGCGATGGTTGTAGATTCGATCCCCTTTTGGTGGAATGAATTATTTTCTTAATTTGCAATTTCTTGCAAAAAATTTTGCTTAGGATAGCATGAAGCCAAAAAAAAAACATTTTGTTAAAAAAAATTTTAAAATATCTTCATTATTACTTTGTAGGCTAAGTACAAGTTCATTGGCAAGAAACACCCAAAAGCACCTAAGCCCAAGAAGGCCTCAGTTGTAGTAAAACCCATTGGTGGTGAGAAGAATGGAGGAACCCGTAAAGTACTCTTGCGTCGCAGGAAATCTTTCTACCCCACTCAAGACAAGTAAGTTATAATAATATTATACTTATAAAAAAAGCCTGTGCGTGATGGATACATAGACATATAAACGGAAGAAAAAAAGTGAAATGATACAAGGGTTGTATTTTTGCTCTTTTGATGAAAGGGGGGAAACCTTAAAAATAATGTGTTTAAAATATTTACCTTTTTTTTATAGTACTGTTATAGACTTTGTAAAAGACAATCCTTGGAAAATAGATATTGTATTACTTATTATAGATTGCAATTAATTATAAAATCTGATGGATGTGTTTGATTTTATTTATATAAAATATTCTATTCTCAGCTTCACCAGTTTTTTTCACATAATAAAAGTAGATAGAGGATGATTTGTGTAATGAAATACTATTCCTCATTTCCTGATTAATATTTTAGCTTCACTCTGTATCCCACACATAGTAAGGGAGACAGGGAATCTAGTTTTAAGACACTGTTCCCATTAAGATAGCTCCATCCCTTACACTGAACTGACCACCACACACTGACCAAACTACTGAATACACTAAAAAACCTTGCTTGCATTGCAACCTTTGCATTCCACCAATATAGGTGGAAGTTAATGTTGTGTTTTGCTTTGCTACCAGAGTAAGGAAATAAAAGTATGAAATATTTAATTTCTTCCCATGGGATTTGAATCAATGAATGAATTAGAGTTGCACAATTGTGGGAACACCCACCCTAGCCTCAAGTTTTTAATTTATTCCCCACTTTCGACCAATATTTGATATGTATGGCGAGTGAAAAAAATAACCACAATTTACTTACTATTTAGTAAGTAAAATTAACATTCAAATATACCTTACTTACCTTTATATACCTTAGTCCCCGAAACACTCAATATTTTCATTACTAGTTTTGTTATTTTCTAACTGTTTTCCGACCTCTACCTAAATATTGTTTTCTATTATATTGCAGGATCCGCAAAATCGCCCACCACAAGACTTTCAGTAAACATGCAAGAAACATTCGTCCAAGCCTCACAGTTGGTACAGTGTGCATCCTCCTGGCGGGCAGACACGCTGGCAAGCGGGTCATCCTTGTGGGAGTACTGCCAAGCGGTTTACTGCTCGTCACTGGGCCTTTTGCTGTGAGTGATTGATCTTATTAATGATTATTTTTTGGTCTAGTAGAGTTGATGAGACATAGCTGCTTTTAGGATTTCTTGTGCATGATGGTCAAATGTTCAGACAGGCTAACTTAAATGACCTTGGACTTTTTGACTGTACCATTCCTTTTACTTTCTTTTTTATGAACTTTTGTTAATAGTAGTATAGTATAGACAAACATTTTCTTCTCAATTTTTTTTGCAAAGAAAAATAATTTCAAATCACATTCATTAATATTTTTTAAAAAAAACGTCTGAATTCAATTCAATAATCTTTTTTTTCAACTGCGCCTCGGTTGCGTGCACAAATAGAAATAACTCGTGAAATCTGCATAATGTATATATGACACATCTTAACTCCAACAGCAAGTCCATATTGACTATCCAACACTAATAGAATTTTTAATTGGAACCAGTGCTTCCTAAGATTAACATATTTAACCAAACAAATTGAGCTTTATTACAGGTTAAAAATATAATTTATAACTAATTCTGTATTTTCAGTTCAACTCATGCCCACTGCGTCGTATTCCCCAACAATATGTGATCGGTACCAGCACTAAGGTGGACCTCGGAGACTTCAAGTTACCGGCCCACTTGGATGATGCCTATTTCAAAAAGAACAAGAAGAGCGTCAAGCGTAGTGTCAAGCGTAAAGAGGGAGAAGATATTTTTGCTTCAAAGAAAGAGGTATTTCTTCTTAGTATCTTTGTTTCTTATTGGTTGGATTTGACGATCTGATAGATTTTAATTTTAGAATAGAATATCAAAGTTTTTTTTTATTTTGAGTGTTTTATATAAATAAATGAGGCCGTCGTGGCGCAGTGGCACAAGCAAATAACTATATCCGCGGCGGCTTTGGTTTCCAATCCCACTCGTGGGAATGTTTTATATTTATTTTGCTCACTCTGAGTACCCGACAAAGCGCGACTTTGTGTTCAGCTACAACTCACTAACGGCAATGTCTCAAAAATTGGGCCATGCGTTACGGAGTGACTTAACACTAGGTTCCCTCTTATCTAGCCTGCTATATGCGGGATAGAGCGTGAAACTAATTATAATTCCATTCTTTATTCCAGAAATACGTTCCATCAGAACAACGCAAGTCCGACCAGAAGTCAGTGGACGAGGCGGTCATCAAGGCAATCGGCAAACGAGATGACAAGAAAATCCTCCGCGGATACCTCAAGTCTGTTTTCGGTCTTCGGTCTAGCCAGTTCGCTCACCGACTTGTATTTTAGATACATAATAAATAACAAAAACTTGTAATAAATGTGTTTTATTTACTACTGTGCTTTAACTGCATAATTATTTATTAACTAATCTGATGTTTTGACTTTCATATTCTAATAATATTCTAATATTTTAAGGATAATAGCCACATTTTTAGTTTCAACCAATTCAATCGTTATAAAATCGTTATTTTTTTAGCAATTTTGTCGAAAACACAATGTTATGGGAAGTTGATAAAGATTTCATTTAAATTGATTAAGCCGTTTCTTATATTAAAATAAAAATAAATAGCACTTATAAAAAAAAAATTGGTTTGGGTTCTTTTTTTTGACAAATTCTGGGGGCATTTGGTGTAGATTCTCTTATATATTTTCTATGTACAGACAGCGACCAACTACAATTATTACATGTAGGGATTGGAATTGAAGAATAGTACATATGGATATCTTTAATATTCAATTTCTAAAGATTCATTAGTTCAAGCAATTTAACAATCCACTATTTATTTAATAAGCCACATTGTATTATATAAAGTAACGTCTATTTATATTTAATGGCAGGACGGGAGCGCGCTGATGGCGCGTTCCTTGCTTTGGCGCCGTTACGTTCCCGCCATTCTGCTTCAAGGCGGGCGTAAACTCCACCTTAAAATATGATTGTGATAAAATCTTCAACTATGTACCTTAATTATAAATTATATGACCGTCGCGAAGCAAGAGTGAATGAGAGGCGATTATAAACGCGGCGGCTGTGGGTTCGATTTCGACTCGGGAGAAATAATAATTTATTTATTAATATTTTCATTTCTTAGCTCTGGTACTAGTTCCACCACTCAATATGCAATGCCTCAAAAATCGGTGAAAAGTGTTGAACGGAGTGTCCTAACAATAGGTTCTCTCTGCCTACCCTGGTTTATGCGTGAAACAAAAAGATGGCATTGCTTAAATGGATCACGAGTTCAAATCTCTCAACGTTCCATATGATATATGAAAAAGTAATGAACGATTCTCTTAATATTTTCCTTTCAATCAGCACATACCAGGATAGGCCCTCTGCTTAGACGTATGATGGTGTCGCCTGGCGAGCGCCACGCGCATGTGCTGGGCGGCCTTCTCTTCGAAACGTCTCTGTCCGTCTTGATTACTTCGAGCTGATTGAGAAGATACCCACAGCCTACCCGGTACCCGACCGCGGCGACCACTGAGTAACAATGACTTATCATTTCACCACCTTCGTATTCTACTTTTCGTTAGTTCCGTATAATAGCTCTAAATTTCATCCTTTGAAGATAAATTTAGGTAATTTTCGACTTTGATGTAATTCCAGCACAGTCGACAAGTAATGGCCGCTCTGAAGTTAAGTTTTCTGAATTTTAGAACATTGTACACTCGGGAAGAATAATCAAAAGTTAAAGAATCTTACAATAAAATATGCAGCTATCTTCAAGAAGGGCACGACTCGTTAACTATACTGTCATTACAATTATCCAAGTTAAAAACCTCTACATACGCGTTTCTAGTAATAGGCGGTACGGGTGCAGGGGGCGGAGCCCTGTTCCGTGGTCGGGAGCGCCGCGGAACGTCTTCCTCGCTGCGCGCGCTGTCTGTGCTCTGTTCACTCGAGTCGCTGGATGTGTCGTCTACTGGATCACCCTCTGTGCTACCTGCGCCTGGCTTTGCAAATTATTATATTTTATAATATTTTTGTTTGCTTTTCACACATATTTCGCATTTATTAGTAAAAGGAGAAATAACGGCAATGCAGTGAATTTCTCAAATAAGATTTAAAAAATTGAAAGTAACTAGTAGCGGGACTTAGGTACATTCTTCTGGATAGAATATTAATCTACGAATATTCAGTTTTTTATTTGATAAAAAAGTTTACTTTAGAAATTAAAACATTTACTACTTATATAAATAGATTCATATAGGCAAATAAATAACAATACATATGAAAAGGACGAACCACAGGACAAATACTGAACCGAAAAGAATATTACTTTTAGCTTAAAAACGACATAAGCATAGACAATCAGTCACGTCACTTAAAAACTTATGAAATGCAACAGACAAATTAATTATAATATCAATACATATACTACTTAAATGATTCTATAGCAATCTAAATACACTATACAATAACTACACAAGTACTTAACTAAAAACACTACCTAAACATGAAGGTTGATCGTTCGAACATTACGAACACAAAATCTAAACATAAATTAACTTCTTTTAACACAAAGTTTCAATACAACTAAAAAAATGGTCCTTCGAGCCTTACCTTTAGAGCGCTATCTTCCTTTACCGGGGTCCTAGGTTTGATTTCCCTTCGCTCCGGCGAGGTACAGTGGGCGCTCCTTGTCAGCGACTGTGTAGATGCTCGAGGCGCACCCAAAACGGGAGAGCCAGGACGTGTGTTAGCTGCACGTGTCCAGTATGATGGGGTTTTGTGTTATTTTATTTACATTTCTACTTTTGGAACAAATTATTTTCATTTTTTCCCGCTGGTGGTTATGTAGGTAGGTTAAATTCGACAAAAGGTGGTGGAAGACGGAGTGTCTTAACACTGTCTGCCTACTCTGTTATTTACTGGATATAGTATTAAGCTATTTATGAATTAATTATGATATTTAGTGTAACTAGAACTAAATAGATTTCTATGTAGGTACATCATGTTTCATGATTTAGTGAAGACACCGCTGTGATACTTACTATTATCTCCATTTTTATTGCCAAATGCGTGGTTTTTAAAACTAGTCTGTTAATGAATTTTATAGCATTTCTCATAAAAAATATTTTTCACTGGTATTCTCTTAAAATTTTCGATTTTTACTTCTCGGTTACATTATTAGAACGGAGAGTAGCTACACTACATTGACAGATATGTGAGGTGTGTTAATATTTAGTTTTTACAGATATTTTAATATTCATAAAAATATATTCATTTTAAAAGTACATGTACCCACACAAAATTATATCTCGTACATTTATTTCATTATAAAGAAGAATACCGTGAAAAATAGATTTAAAAAACAACAAATAAGTATAATTTTGATAAAGCAACGTTATAATGAAACTACGATGTTGCCAATGTGGAGAGCGTATGTACAGCGGTCTTCTATTTGGCTTGGATTTTTCTAAATGGTGCCATGATTTGCTTGTTATATTTCAAATGTTGGTTTATTTTTAATTCATTTTAATAGATATTACACAAAACTTAAAAAAATATATAATAAAAATAATTAAAAAATAAATAAACTGACTTATTTTGTCACGCTTTTATTATTACGGTTTTAAAATTAAATTAAATAAAAACAAAATAAAAATTTAATAAACAGTAATAATTACCTATCATCCAACCTATATTCTATAATCCAAATTTCCAAGCAAATCACAACACCTTGTCCTTGTCCAAAAAAGGCAAATAAATAAATCAAATCTCACGGTTAAACTTAGTGTTGCTAGTGTACAGCTTGCCGAGTATACCCAGCGGCTGTCGAGGGGGCGCGAGCTGTATTCCCTCCCACCAAAAAACCTCCTTGCACTGGAGACGCCCGTTCGCGTCTTCTGTGTTCTCTGCAATGTCATCTAATATGTTTGCTAGTTTAAAGTTTAAATTTAAAAAAAATCAAATCAGCTTCCGCTCACAGCAAGGTAGGCAGTGGTATCCTAGTGTTAAGAATAAGACACTCCATTCGCCACTTTCCGCCGGATTTTCGAGGCATTGTGTGTTGAGTGGCGGAACATAACGCTGGGCGTTTTGCCTTGGTGCCAGAGCGAAATAATGAAAATATTAATCAATAAAACTTAATTCCCCCGAGTGATTAAAAAATAATTCACCCACCCTGAACCACAACGACCTTAAAGTTTAAATATATTGCGCTTTTTCTATGACGAACAAAAAAAGCAAAAAAAAAAACCCTAATAAACCTACCTCTAGGCACAAGCCGGGTCAGTCTCTCCGGGAACATCAACTGGGGTGGTCTCATCGCAATGATGTCTCGGAACCTGTTGTATATCTCCATGATGGACGCGTCGGCCGCCAGACTTTCGTCCGGAACGTGTTCGCGGAATTGACAACCCTAGTTTTGAAGATTATTTCTTTGATTCCTAATGCTTTCCTTTTTTTCAGCTTCACGCTGTACCCCGCACACAACGGGGTAGGCGGAGGAAACCTAGTGTAGGCATTTTCTCCCGAATTTTAAAGGCATTGCTTGTTGAGTGGTGGAACGCAAGGCAGCGCGTTTTGCCCGAAACTAGAGCGAAGAAATGAAAATTTATCTCTCGATTGAGGATCGAAACCACAACCAGTCGCGTTCACAGTCACACTTTGCGCCCTTGTGCTTCGTCAGGCCTATAGAACTTAATACTATAAATTTGTTGTCGTCAGTATTATTTGTTGTAAGTTACCTAGAGTAACGCCTAGAGTGCGAGTTCGATTACCTTAAGAAATATTTAAAAAATATAATAAAATCTTACAGTATTCCTAGTAATAGTTTCAAATCTGTACGCGCGCTCCCCGCAGCACGCGTAGCGGCCGGCGGCGAGCGGCGCGCGGCCCTCCAGGGCGAACATGTGGGGCCCTTGCTCGTGATGGGAGCACCACTCCATCTGATGACAATCAATGGTGTTAAATCATATTCCGGTGTTTCACATATAATATTTCGTAAGTCAGGTAGAGAGCCTAGGGTAAAGATATTCTGTTGTCTGCTTTTCCCGAGAGAGATAGAGATGGATAGTAGCGACAGAGATAGTTTATTTCTATAAGTAAATGGTCTAACTGGAAAACCAACCTTTTAAAATTTCATATTATTTTGAAATATTCGTTAATTAATTTCATTATGAAGTGCTAAATTTCATTATGAAGTGCTAACTAAGATAAAGCAAAAAATTTATAAATTGAGATACTTTAAAAAGATTATTTAAGAAATCAAATGCTCTAACTAGGATTCGAATCTAGACTCTCAACTCATGCTGACACACCATGTATCGGCATGAGTTGAGAGTCTAGGTACTAGTCTAGGAAATATATAGCGTCCTCAATAAATCAATTACCTACCTGATAAGCAGGAAAATGTGAGTCGCAAAGCTGGCATCGTAAAAAGTGACAGTCTGCCCACAGCCGCCAGTACACGCGGCGCCACGCGCGCAGCTCGCCGTACAACCACACTATGTAGTCGTTGAGACTCCAGGATACGTCTCTATATTGAATTAAAACAAATCAGCATCACGCTGTATCCCTCACACAGGCAGAGGGAAGCTAGTGTTAAGACACTAAGTTCCCTATCTTTCGATGAATTTTTCGATTCATTGCGTATTGAGTGGCGTGACCTTGGACCTTAATTTACAATATTTGCCTCGGTGCGAAGCGAAGACAAGAAAATATTGAGAAATAATAATTCATTCCCTTGATTGGGGATCGAACCCACAACCGTCGCATTACATTCAAGCCCTTCTGCCTCTGCGACGATATATTGAATAGTACCTACTTACTTCTAAGTACTTCTTATAGCTTCACGTTTTTTTCCGCCAGAAAGAAGAAGAGTCAGAGAGTCAAGTCAGTCAGTCAAGAGAGAGAGAAGAGTCAGTCAAAATATTTCGAACTGCGCTTTGCCTCCGTTGCGTGTTCTCCGAATGTTTCTCCGAATGGGGAACGAATTTTATAAACTTACTTAGCATGATTAGATATGACATTCCCGCGCCGGTCGATGCGCATGCTGGCGGGCTGACACGGGACCTGCTCCGCTATGTGACGACCTAGTAGCTTGTTACACCTGGAAAAAATAAAATGTCAGAATTCACTGAAAACTAGAGAAGTTTTTGACTTTGGTTGAACTTAGCAAAGCGCTATTTGATGATCATTGAAGTAAAATACCATTTTTTTATTTTACAGGTTTTATTCGTAGAACGATTTTATATGGCAGCAAGTTACACACCTACTAAATAGTATTGTTTAAGATAGAGCTTCTTTCTATAAAAAAATAAATAGATTTTAAGAAAGATATCAAAAGCGAAGCATAAAATATGGTCGTATCTTTTGTGTTGATATAGAAATTACTTTATTTCTTTGTGCTCCAAAAGACTGTAGACTAATAGAGACTGATACTGTAGAGACTAGATCTAGAAATTGGATATTCAGTTCAGCTAGATACTTCTACAAGAGAAAAAAGTTATTGACAGACGGACGGAAAAACAACAAATCAATCAAATAAAGCTTAATATTTTTTCTATTTTTAAAAAACTAACTTGCTACACTTAAAAAGCGTCGCCAGCGTGGCGTAGTGTCCGCGTAGTGTCTCCGGCACCGGCTCTGCCAGTGACAGGATCATTTTGCAGTAGAGACGCGACTGTATCTTGTCTTTGCGATCACGTATCGCCTCCAGCTCCGCGTTTGTGTACATCGCTGCGAGCCTGTTGTATCAATTAATATATGCTATGCTATGCTTCTTTAATTATGGCGATCCGAGCGTGCCAGTTCAGCACTAATCACTTCGCCAATGTCACGTTGAATGGGAAACACACAATAAATATATAAATGAGGACGTATGGAGCTGGGGCACAAGGGTGTGACTGTAATAACGACGTTTGTAGGTTCGATCCCCACTCGAGGGAGTGAATTATTTTTTATTAATATTTTCATTTCCTCATTCTGACACCAAAGCCCGCTGTGCGCGGGATACAGCGTGAAGCTGTTTTTTTCTGTTATATACCTAAATTGTGATAAAAAAAATATTTGTGACGTTTATGTAATTTTATATTAAGAGAGAATATGTTATTTAAAAGGCGCAGGTTCAATTTCAGCTACATTTAAAAAAACATAAAGGTTTCTTAATTTATAAATAATCAATATTATAATTGGAATTTTTTTTCACTTTAAAATATATATATATTTTATTTTAAAAGATTTGAAGTTATTAATATCAGCCTCCCCCCTCCCCCTGCAGGATAGAGCGTGAAACTAAAAAAAACCACCGTTGTAAAATGTTCATAATCATACAGTTTCACATAAAAGGTTTCCTATATGATTACCTAGTTAAAAGTGCATCACTGAGACACGCCAGGTTGGTGGAAGTCTTCACAATGTCGTTCATGTGCGCGTGGCAGTAGATCAAACAGTCGTGGAGGAGGGGCTCCATCTGGTTACCATAAACTACTATAAATAGAAAGCTTGGAAAGAAAAATAAAATATATGATAGTGTTTTTTTTTGTGTCTGAAATACTTAATTTTCAATATTTGTTGATTTTACAGATTAGAGCAGATCTCGAGCTATGTGCTGTATCCCGCACAAATAAAGGGAAGAAGGAACCTAGGAAACTAGCTTTAAGAAATTCCGTTCCCATTAAGATACATTCGCTTCCGCATCCGCGTCCTTTGTGTGTCGAGTACCGGGACTCATCGCTCCCCAATTTTGCGCATTGCCTCGTTTCCAGAGTGAGGAAAATATTAAGAAATATCATTCCCCCGAGTGGGATCGAACCTACAACCGTCGCGCTTGTACTTGTGCCTCTGCGCCACAACGGCCTATTAATTTTAATATCGTAATGTTATATGTATACGGAATCCCTTGTGGAACCATATAATTCCTTTACAACGAAAAAAAGTTGGCAAAAGAAGTTCTTACTTGTAGAAAAGAGGCTGACACAAGTATCGGTACGACATTATGAGGATCTAGGAGTGGCCAGTCAGCTACGAGGATAGTGTCCCGCTTCACCCATCGCATCAACCAATCAAAAATCTAAAAAAAAAAGTAAAGTTACCTACTAAATTAATAACAATTATAAATATTTTAAATACTATCTATTACACTGTCATTTATTAAAATTATATTTATATTAATCTTTTAGAATTTTTCGTAAGTACACAATTTTAATTTTTATTATTTTTTCTTTACGTTTGAATTATATTAATAAAGTATAATTATAATAATATTATTAATAATATTAATGTTTTTTATT
Organism: Heliconius numata; assembly: GCA_016802625.1. Taxonomy (NCBI): domain Eukaryota; kingdom Metazoa; phylum Arthropoda; class Insecta; order Lepidoptera; family Nymphalidae; genus Heliconius; species Heliconius numata. Next base: position 6,230 of record JAEBDU010012704.1, on the reverse strand, counting down.
ATAATAAAAATATTTAAGAAAAAAATAAACCTGAATATCACAGTGCACAGAAATATCCATATCCTCCAGTCGCTGCCCGGCGGTGACATCGGCAAAGTAGCCCATTTTAGAAATCAATAGTTTTTGGGGACACTTAAAATCTTTCTTCAGGCCTTTTACTTCATCGCATACATGAATTTCTACATCGCCACTAAAAAAAACGGCAAATAAAAAAGCTTCCGATACCGGGAATCGAACCCGAGCCTCCTGGGTGAGAGCCAGGTATCCTAGCCACTAGACCATATCGGATATATAACGAAGAGTTAAAATTATGAAACATAAAATATTTAAAATATATATATGTAATATTTTTTATTTTTCTATTATAATATCCAAAATAAACATTCATTACGATAAATTATAATTATAAAAAAAAATATTATAACTTTTGAGATGATTCAGTTACCCAAAAATAGCTCTTTCTATATAATACGGTCGTTCATTAGTAACGTTCGGATACATCAACGAAAAATATTACTACATTTTTCATTGGGTTGGAAATCGGAAATAAAATTTTTAAAACTTTATGAAGAAAAATAATATATAAACTTAAGTATCGTAATTTCAGAGAAATATCTTACTCTTGTTTTTGATTGCAACGTTCTTGTGCCGCTATAACTGAAGATTTGCGACGTCCCAAACGATCTCTTGATTCCTTCTCATTAACAAAACCTTAGGTAAAGAAAAAAATATATTATAAGTATATAAATATATATAATCATATTATAAGAACTAGAGTACGGCGTGGCGCAGTGGCGTCTGTCTATAAACACGATGGTTGTGTTTTCGATACCCAATCGGAGGAATGAATTATGATAACAAGATATGTTTCGATATTCAGTTCCACCATACTACACGTAAAGTCACGAAAATGGCAAAAGATGGGAACAGACACTCCGTTAACACTAGGTTCTGTCTACTATTCGGGAGACAGAGTAAAGATAGAAAACAAAATTGTATAAATATAAAACAAATCTTATTTACCACCAAAGCTAGCAGGTTTCTTTACATCAGTCGATGTATTTGACGGACTTTTTTTTATAATTGGAGCGTAAACACTCGTAGTTTTTGATGGCTTTTTATATCCTACCAAATATGGTAGAATAGAGTCCAATATCCCCTCGTTGATTACCTGAATGAAAAAGGAAAAATGTTTTGACTCTTATAGCGCCATCTCTACGTGGTGTGTAGAAATGAAAATGTTAAATAAAATGAAAAAATTAATTAAATTAGCTCATTTCATTTAATTTTATTGCATTATTACCACTGAACAGTAAATGATAAAAAAACACGATGACTCATATTATTCAATATAAGAAATATATTTTACTTATATAAAAATAATCAATAGAATAATGAAAGACTCATACATCGTTTAGTTTGCAGTTTAAATTTGCTTCAGTCCATACACCCAGCATCTCTACTCTAGCTTCTGAAGGTAGAGATCGTCTGCGAGCTTTATCTGTAGAAATTAAAAATTCAGTAAATTTGGAATTTAAAGTAAACTTGATTTAGTCATAGTATTTGAGTAATAACTCGAATGTCTTTGATATTTCTTACTCTCTATTTCGCTACAGCTATATCTCTTTTCAATTCGTTCTGTTTCACTATTCTTCTTTTCAATGGCAGTGTCACTTTTACTAATTATAGGCTTTTGTTCAGAATAAGCTGTTTGGTACAGTAAATCTCTCTCCTGTTGTTCAATCACGTGATTAATAACCGTCAATTTAGTTAATTCTTCCCAATTAATTTTAGAGCCCTCATCTTCGTCGCCTTCCAAATGTTCGTAGACTTGATATGCTGTTTTCATAAAATCAAAGAAATCTTTAACTGTAATCACTTCTGCTGGCATATTCTTTACAATAGAATTTCTTCTAGACGACGGCTCGGATTTTGTGGGACTTCTACTTTTCTTACCATCTCCTCTTTGCATAAACATAGAAGATGAATCTGTTTCAGGATTTGGACTTGCCATTTTAGATACGCGATCAATTTAATTATTAGGTTAAAAATAAAAGCCTTCTTGATGTGTTCTATTAGTATCGATTTAACAAGTTTGCCGGAAAATTATGTAGTGTTTATAACACATCAATGACCATTTATATTTTGTAGATTTGCTGTCGTAAATTAAATTTGGATTTAATTTAAAACAAAATATGTATTTAGTACAATAATAAATAACTAATAAACAAAAACGTCAGGAGAACTAAGTATATTATACTGTATTGATAAGGTTGTCAGAAATAAATCATTATATTATTTTTGTTTATACATTTGGCTATCAAAGAAGGTAAGCTTTAATAGCCTTCATATTATTTTTTCATAAATTGACAATGAAAGCTAAACATATCTTATTGTTTAATTTGGGCTACAGAATGTACAAACGACTTTACAAAAAATTAAAATTATATAATCTGTATTGCAACCGTGGTGCAAAAAAAACAATTGTCTATGACCTAGTGATATGTCATATCAATATTTTAGTTATATTTGATTGCTTAGTAAAGTTATTTAGAATGTCTCTGGGTCTATTTTATTATGGAAAGCCACCAAGCCGAATATGACAAGAACGGACTGGTGGCTGACACGTTCTGGAAGACTCCGCAGCGAGCTGTCCCGGGGAGGCCGTGTCAGAGGGTCGAGCGCGTCGAGGTTATGTCCGGGTCGTCGTATCAACAGTTCCAGGCGTCTGTGAATGATGCCTGGGACCTGGGTGACGACGACATCATCTCAGGCATCGCCGAGACGAAAATATCGAAAGCCATATCGCAAACCGCAGCTTTAAACGTTATTAATTCACATAGGAACAGTACTAAGAACGTAAACAAAAGTGACGTCAAAGATAGTGATAGTGTTAAGCCTAAGGAGGAGGTGTCGGTGAGAAAGAATGAAGTGCGTAAGAGTGGTGCCTCTGGTGGGTCAGCAATGCGACATTACCCGGGGCGGCCGCGACCTGTAAGACTGTCGGCACTCACGTCCCGTGAAGAAAGCAGTGAATCTAAACTGGAGAGGTTCCAGCAAGTGTTAGAAAACCCAGTGTTAGACCTGGACGAGTTAAAACAGCTCAGTTGGTCTGGAATTCCTACTAAGGTCAGTTATTTCCAGTTACAGTTATAATGTTGAGTGTTTTGTGATGAGTCACCTCTTAACTATCTTGGCATTATTAAAGGAACCAATGAACTGTGTCTTTGCACTCAAGTGTACATGATTTATAACTGTAAAACAAAAATATTTTTTTAATAAATTTAAATAAATTGCCTATTTCCTCACTGGTAATTTACATTTTAATTAGTTATCATGAATTTTAATTTACTAAATTTTTGTTACTGTATTAAAACATTTACAATTACTTTCTCTATACAAAAAAAATAGGTTTTTTCCGTTGATAATATATTATTGAAGTACAGAAGTATTATAATACTTCTGTTTTGTGTAGCTTCATTCATATAGCAAAGTGACACTAATGTTAAGACACTTTGTTCTCCAAACACTACCAAATTTTCAATTGGGGGATATTTCTCAAAGTTTAATGAGAACACACAACTATGGTGATTACAAAGAAACACCACAGGTACAGTAAGAAGCTGTGCCACTATGTTTCAATACTACTTATTTCAATATACATTATATAAGTTTCAAATATATAAACTTCGTACTTGTTGACAAATTTACACCAAAAAATTGATTGATGTAATGCTTATTTAGAAATATAATAAAGTAAAATAATAAAATTGCATATATGTATTATTAAAATATTTTTATTAAAAACCAGTTTGACTATATAAAAAACCTTGAGTCAACCACACTTGCCACAAGCAATATGATTACAGACTATTGTGTTACTTAAATATATTTTATATAAAGTATGTATTTGCATGCAAAACCCTTATTAAAAGCTAAGAGGAAGCAAATATTTTCATATACTTGTTTTAACAACTAAGTGTTGATATTTAATGTATATTGAATTGAATTGAAGCAATGTGACTGTAAGCACAAGTGGAAGCAAGGGGAACCTGGAAATCTGTGTTAAGGCACTGCTCATTAAGATACTTCCGTTTCCTATTTTTTGTTAAATTTTAGATGCCTGGAACTCAATTTTTCTTTTACCAAAGCAAAGAAATGAAAAATTTCACAAGTTGTATTTGAATCCACATGTTTACAGTCTCTCATGAGTGGTCTCTTATTCAGGATAATGAAATATTAACAAATGTGTCTTTATATAAGCTTTAATGGAACTATTTTATATTTAAAAGTTAGCTTCACACTATCCTATCCTGCACACAGTAGGCAGAGGAAACCTAGTTTTAAGACACTGTTACCCATTATTATATTTACTACTGGCTTTTACTGGCAGTTTTGCCCTCTTGGTCAAACGGAAATACTTACTAAGTACATATTACATTGAAGTAAACACTATTCAGCTTTATAATATTAATATAGATTGTTAGTATATGAATAATACTTTACAGTATAAATTTTTACTAATTGTACAGGCCAGAGCGGTAACATGGCGGCTATTAGCCGGCTATCTTCCAGCGAATGCAGAGCGGAGAGCAGAGACACTAGAGAGAAAAAGAGCTGATTACAAACACTTGGTGCGACAGTACTATGACGCTGAAAGGGAAGAAGACACATACAGACAGATACATATTGATATACCGAGGATGAGCCCTTTGGTGGCGTTGTTCCAGCAGATTACTGTACAGGTATAGAAAATTGATATCCTACTATCCTTCTTATATTATTTTATTACCATTGTTTCATAAATAAAAAAGTTATGTCAATTGAAAGTACCTACTTAGTTTAACAAAAGTTCTTGAAATTGGTACAGAATCCTCTGTGAGCGAGTCTGAGTGCGCTTGGTCGTTTTTTTTCTTAAATACTAAGAGTAATAATAATCATTTGTATATTTCTATTTGCAATTTTTTTTTCTATCTTCTATTATGAAGCGGGCGTAGTCGCACGGGCCTATAGAAATATATAAGATTAATTTATAAAAAAACTTGTTGTATAAACATTATATTTAAATCCTATTTTTCTAAATTAAAGGTGATGTTTGAACGTATCCTATACATATGGGCAATACGGCACCCAGCGTCTGGCTACGTCCAGGGCATCAACGACCTGGTGACTCCTTTTTTCATGGTCTTCCTCCAAGAAGCTGCTCCTGGCAAAGAACTAGACAACTTCCCTTTGGATAGTCTAACGGAATGCCAACGGGATGTGATAGAGGCTGATTCGTTTTGGTGTTTATCAAAGTTCTTGGATAGTATCCAGGATAATTATATTTTTGCTCAGCTCGGTATACAATATAAGGTGAGTATTTTTGTTATTGAGAAGTTATGTTGAATATTTTGTCTCTCTATATTTAGTAAAATAATATAAAATGCATGTCGCAAATTTTTATTAACATATGTTTGAGCTAAATTTGAAGCTATTTTTCTAAGATTCGTGTTTATATTCGTATTATAGTAAATTATTTAATAAAGTGGCCTATACTTGAACTTGTTTGGTGCAGTGAGACAGCATCTAAACTCTGACTGTATACTTGGCAGTTATGGATTCGATCCCCATTCGGGGGCATGATTGTATTTTTTTTTTTATTGGCTTAGTCTGGTAGATGAAGATGATGTTTGACCGTTGAGTACTGCTAGTAAACACGCAATGTCTGAGCAGGTAACACTAGGTTCCCTCTGCCTACCCCTCTATGTGGAAGAAAGCTGGAAGGCAGCTGAAAAAACAGAAAAACTGCCTCAACATCTTGTATTAGATATTTATATGAATTGTCTATGCGTAATTATTATCAAAGTAAACTAATTATATTTTAATGTAAAGCATGTAATTTGTTATCAATTATAAATAATTGATAACAGCCAGGTAGATTTCATTTAATTTTAAGAACAATATGTACATTGGATGAAAATCTACACTGAATTATGGCTATAGTACACATGTTTGATATTTATTGTTGTGGATTCAAATTCCACTAGAACAATATTTATATTTATACTATTGACATTACTTTGAATATAAAATATGATTTCTTAGAATTTCTTTTCTATTAACAATACAAAATACAAATTCCAGGTGAACCAACTAAAAGAACTAATAAGACGCATCGACCAACCTTTACACGAACACCTCCAACGCCACGGCGTGGACTACCTACAATTCTCATTCCGTTGGATGAA
>JAEBDU010012703.1:0-70004 GCA_016802625.1 Heliconius numata | reverse complement strand
ATTAAAAAAAATATCTACGCCATTAATAAAGATGAGTAATATGCACAATGCATTTATATATTTCCCTTATATAAGTAAGAACGACCGCATTCCGATCAGATCTTTAGTAAACATTAATGCTCAGAGTCAACAACTGGACCAAGTCATATTTGCATAGCAATATCTCGTTCTTGAGAACAGCAAACATCGCTCACCTATGAAGCTACGGAAACCTTCGTTTAATTTCACACATAATTATAGCCAAATGACAAAAATGCGTTAATTCGTCCATATTTATAATTAGATTTGGTCAGTCCAGCGATATTGACATTGAGCTAAAGTTAAAAATACCGCTTTACCTGCCTCCCGGTCGTACTTGTTCGGCTTGAGCTGGTCGGCGGTGTGGCCCAGGATGAGTGGCGAAAGGATCCTGGGCCACAGCACGGCGAAACATCCCACAACAATCACTAATACGAACATCGTCTTGCGCGGCCCTAGCACCTCGTCGTTCGCCATTCTGTCGTTTCGTTTTTTTTTATTAAATAAGAATAAAGGAAAAACACGCGATCGCACTCTACGGGAACATGGTCGTGTGTGTTATAAATAAAGATTTTCGCTTTTCCTACGTAGCGGAGATATAGGCCTGCGCAGTGCGCACTGTCGGTGTCCGCCGGTGACAGCTGTCAGATCGTCGCGGGCACGTTCGGATACGTTGATGATCCCGCGGGAGATCGCTTCCTCGAGTTCTTCGTCTTCTTCCTTTCTTCTCACGTCGAACGCCGGCGGATTGAGCTGGCTCGATGTGACACAGCCGTATATTATATCAATCAGCTATGCCGACATCTTGCCTTCCCAGCCACCGGCTTTACTTGTGAATTAAACTTGAAATATCCTATATAGCAATGTGGACGGAGGCAGCGCAGCGGCGCTCGCGGGCACGGCTCGGTACAATATGCCTGGGCGCGAAGGCGGCGCCGGCTATTAACTCTTCCCCACCGCGACGTGGTCTGCACGCGCTGAGATGAATAACAATTAGGCATTCTTAGGTATTTATCATTAGATGGACTCGTAAGGTACCTTTACGGGAGTACCTTTGATGTAGTTTTCCATTGAGTTCCTTAACACTTGTTAGTACGGTCGGTCACACGGTATTTGACGGTGTACTATTTTAAAACATGTTTTTATAAATGTTCATCTGAAATGGTTATATTATTTGCTACCTAGTTAAATGAATAGAACAAATATTTTTTTATATACACAATTATACTTAGCACGAGGAAGTTTACTCGTTTTCTCATATTGCGATAAATGTATATACCTAACATAAATATCGATAAGGTTTTAGCGATAGATTACGAATTAATTGTTAATAAATGATTTTTTAAAACTAGATATTATTTAAAACTAGAAATTAAATTGAATTTGTCATGAGACATCCTAACTTAAAACAAATCAAGCTATACGTAGCTCGTATTACAAGAATATCGGTTGAATATTTACTTATACAACATAAAATAATATTATCAAATCTTCCCAGACAATCTACAAGACTACCAAAAAAATCATAATAAAAAATCCATAAATCTACCCAAATAACAAAAAACAACAGGACACGAAAATAAAAAAAATATATATTTGAACAGTTGTAAGTAAAGTTAAACGTAAGTTTTTTAGTTCGACATATCCATTCAGCTCACATACATCCCCTCCAAGCGAACAATGGTTGGTCCTCCTTTGGACGCAGGAAACGGCGCACGCGCATCCACTACAAAACACCTAGCACCGCCTTATTAAAATAAGAAGCCCAAAGCCTGTCATCGTACCCTGGAAGTGCAGGAGACGGTTGCCTTAAAAGTACACATATCCTCCACCCTGGTCGATTTCCGTTCGCCTCGCTTTGGTTCAGGAAACACGTGATTCACATTTAAGTATTAAATTTAATTTTAAGACGCCATTGGTATATTTATTGTTTGATAAACTTAGGTTAATTGTGTTTCAGATCACGTAGAAGTATGGCTGTGGGCTAGGAACAAAAATATCCCTTCTCCAAATGACACCTGTCACGTCCGTGTTTTTGAGCAACCTGCCTCGACATCGTTTAATAGATACCTTTTTTTATTAGTCTGATGAGAATTTTGTTTAGGTTTAAAGAGTGTTTTGGTTTTTTCTATTTCATTTACTTCTTAAGTATTGTGGAATAAAATCTCTAATTGAGGCCAGTCGCGGCGCACAGAGCGTAACTGTAAAACCGACTGCTTGTGGGTTCGATTCTCACTCGAGGAGATGAATTATTTATTTAAATGGCCAGAATTAGGCAGAAAATGGGGAACGGAGTGTCTTAATAGTAACTTCCCTGAAGCTCGACAACTGTTGTGCTAACAGTAGTACGCTGGAGCCTATGCATCAAGACAGCCTCGAATGATGACATGATCTAGGTATTTTATCCACTTAGGCCAAATTATTCGTGTGCCCATAAGGTGCCCATCTATCGACCTGTTACATATTTACATGTTTTTTATGCAAGAGACAAATAAAATCATAGAATTCAACAACAAAAGAGAGGCCAGTCTTGGCGCAAGAGTACAAGACTGTGACAGGTTGTGGATTCTATTCCCACTGAAGGAAATAAAACATTTAATATTTTCATTTCTTCCCTCTAGCGTCGAGGCAAAGCGCGGCGTTGAGTTGCGCCTCAAAATAGAATAATCAAAATAATATTTCTGGAACAAGGTTTTTACAAAGTATATTTAATTACTTATTTTTTACTTTTTACTGATATTGAAACGTGTAGAATAGTAGGATCATGTTGCCCATTAACATTATAAAGTAAACTCCTCGTCCTAAGTATCTCTAAATTAATTTAATAACATATGTTCTCAGTAGTAGGTATGTAGGTATAAATATCTTCTTCGAAATTACTTTTTTATGTCACAGTTTCTTTGATTATTAAACATATTAATAGGTTTTTTTTTCTTATTTTTTAGCTTCATGCTGTATCTCATAGCAGGGTAGCCAGAACCTGGGAACCTTATTAACTTCCTTTCCCCACTTTCCAATGAATTGTGGAGGCATTGTGTTCTGGAGTGACCAAACTCAAACATTATATTATTGCTTTTCTCGATAAATAGACTATCCAACAGAAAAATATTTAATTCCTGAGATTAGCGTGTTAAATAAACTTACCTTTAATATTAATTGTACCTAGATTATATTACAGTTACAAAGCTATCGTCACCTATCCATATATTTAGGTAAGCGATGGCAACTTCCACAGCGGAAGTCGTAGGTTCGATGCATACAAATAGATTCATAAGCTTTATGACGGTGACAAAAATAACGCTGAGGTACGTAGATAAAATATTAATTTATTATTAAGGCAACGAAAATGTTTTTTTTTTTAAATATTTTATTTTGGAGTTAAGTTTCTTAAGATTTTTTTATATCAAATATTTTTATGTCACTAAACAATAAATGATGGTGGTGAAAACTTGAGTGGTGGAATGCAACCGGGAGGTTACCAAAGATCGGAGGAGGTCTTACGAAACTAGATAATTCAAAATAGTTTATATACCTACCTAACATAATCCTGAAAAGGTTGAAAAGAGTTGGTGGTTGAATGGTTCTGGAAGCATTGCGTGTTGATTGGCGGAACTCAATGCCTGGCTTTGCCTCGACACCAGAGTGAAGAAATAAAAATATAAATTTAAATATTTTTTTATTCCCCCGCCTTTCACACAAATAATAACAACATATAATAACTCTCTTTTCGACCAACTGGTCAGATTAATATTGATAATAATTAAATAGAACAACTAAGTCGTTTTTCGACATTCCGCGCGTTTCATTGCATTCGTACTTAAGTAGCACTAAGCTATTGTAATTGAACAATTCTAATTTGGTCTTAAAGAATTTTATGTGATTTCATAATACTAAGTTATGTTGTTTATTAGTGTGTTGTATTCTTTGAATATTTTGAGATTCTTGAGAATTTTTTTTTATAACGTTGGATCATCATTATCTTCACGCTGTATTCCGCACACAGCAGAGTAGCAGCACAGCAGAGGGAACCTAATGTTAAGACACTCTGTTCTTCACTTTCCAACGAATTCTGGCGTTGGCATTGTGAGTAATGAAGGAAAATTGATAAATTTCAGTTAATATGTTTTTAACACGTAAGATGATGAGCGTAATCCAGTCGTGGCGCAGGGGCACAAAGGCGTGACCGTTACAGGTGATAGGTTGAGTTCCCATTCGGGGGATATTAAATATTTTATATCTTCATTTCCTCACTCTGGTAACAAGGCAAACCGCGGCGTATTGCTGTCGTGGGGAACGGAAGTGTCATAAACAAGAACGGAGTGTCTTAACACTAAGTTCCCAAGTTCCATATGCCTACCTTGCTATGTGTGTGGATAAAGCGTAAATCTAGAATAATAAAAACAATATAAATAAAAAAGACTACGGCTAACATTTATTAATAGACTTGAACTTGTTAATATTAATATTTTTCTTTTTTTAAATATCTAGATGTGTTTCTACTTTCCAAATAATTTTAATCTGGGCTCACATTACCAAATACATATTCAATAAGCTTCTATTGTAGTTTATTAATAATTTGTTAAGTACATAGATAATTTAAATAAACACAAAGGGCGTAAGAAACAGCTGTTTTATCTCGTGTAGGGTCACCATGTACCATATAATATGCCAAAAATATATATTTTTTTAGCTTTATACTTTATCCCGCATATAGCAGGATAGACACAAGGAACTTAGTGTTGAAATTCTGTTCCCCACTTTCCGCCGAATTTTCATGTTGAGTGACTCACAGAACGAATCTCAATTTTCCAAAATAATAACTCTGTGCTTTGTAGCATTTTTTTTGAAACTACACAGCTTCACGCTTTATCCCTAACGGGGTAATCCGAGAAAACGCAGCGCCAAACTTCTTTGAAACCTATTTAATGATTCAAGCCTAATCGGAATAACATTTTAAAAAAACCCCTAAATTACAGAATTATTTATTACAGGCTTACGATCGAATTTATTTATCTATATATATAAAATCGAAAGGTCACTCACTCATCACGAAATCTCAGAAACTACAAGTGCTAGGAATCTCAAATTTTGCCTAGGAGTTACTTATGGGACGTAGGTGCTCGCTAAGACGGGAATTTGCAATATACGATTTCTAAGGGGTTGTTTTTGGGGTCGAAAGTTTGTATGCAACTTCGTTACTACAAATGCGAGTCTCAAATTTTTTCACTAGGACGTAGTCATGGAGACAGAAATTAATAATAACATAGTTCACGCGGGTGAAACCGCGAGCGGGTCGCTAGTTATAATATAAAAAAACAACAATTCCCTAAACACACTTGCCTCGACCATGGCAACCCTACAGTGTGGGAGTAACCGCGACACATGAATGGGCGTCGAGTGATGCAACGCGTGACTCATCCCGCTGATCGTGTAATTACGCCCTATCCTCCTCTTTCTTACACACGAGCACGACCGTCACTCGGGTCATTCGAGATATCGAATAGTGCATTGTTTTTACATTTATTACGTTAAGTTTAGGCCAAACGGGGCATAAAGTGTGACTAAACGCAACTGGTTGTGGATTCGAGCCTCAATCGAGAAAATGGAAAATTTATTTTTAAAAAAATATATTTTCATTTCTTTGCTCTGGGGTTGCGGCAAAGTGCAGCGTTGAGGTACGCCACTCAAAACACAATGTCTCCTGAATTCGGTGAAAAGTGGGGAACGGAGTGTCTCTCTCTGCCTACTCTGCTGTGTGCAGGATACGGCATTTATTTGATTTTATTTACAATTTGATCAATTTATATTTAAACGGTATTTAGTAATTGGTTGTTATAAATCCACAGAGTGATTTTATACTTTAAGGTCTGTTTTTGTAAACCGCTCTCAAATCTAGATCTATCATAAGATGTCGTTTCCATTCATTAAATAGATATATATGATTGAAAACGGCATCTTAAGATCGATCTCAGACTTGAGAGCTATTTATAAGTATAAATAGCATAAATAAAGAAAATAGAATAAAAACATACTATACAACTATGTATTATACATAGTTGTATAGTATATTTTGGTTAGGTTAGTTTATTATACTAAACTAACCTAACCAAAACCGGGGTAAAATTATAAGTAAATAATATACATTCTATTGACATTAAATTGAATTAATAATAAATGTATGAAGAGTCAACTAATTGTTTACTATCACGTTAAACATATTCTTAATTTCGTGCACCCTCACACATCTCCCACACTTTAACAGAGAGTAACGTGAGTCACGAGTCACAAGACATACTCGTAAGACTATACGTACATTGTAATAAAACTCGGCCATAGTACTCTATACTATACAATTCTACAATAAATAAAGGCTTGTGTAAAATACAATATTTCCAAAATGAGAATTGGACAACATTGGTAACGACTGTCACGTAAAAATGCAAATAAGTAACGTTAGCTTGACGTCCCAGAAACACAAGTTCAGCGTTAACTTGATAATGTTATATAATTATTACTTTATTTAGCTTCATCCCGCACGTAGTAGGGTACCCCAGACTGGCAGAGGGAACCTGAGAACCTACTGCTAAAACACTCCGTGCCCATTAAAACACTTCCGTCTATCATTTGCCGCCGAATTCTGGAGATATTGCGTGTTTCGAATCGAACCCACATACACATAAGCCCCATTCTGTACAGCATAGAAAATATTTAACAGACTACTTTCTAGACTCTAGGCATGGTCTTTTAAAGAATAGAACTTTCCAATACGTTATATTAGCCAATTATAATTTCATACAAGTAATTTTAGGTAACCGAGGGTACCTATAGCATTAATGATATTCCATATCGCCAAATTATCACAAGTAGTACGTCGCGTGCGCATATCTCCGCGTGCGACGGTGGGGTTGCTACGTGGCTAGAATATTGCTTGTATTATTTCAAAATGGAAGATGTATTATACATGTATACTATTTGCCAGTTTTTTGCCCTAAAATTTATTACACGCAAACATGTATTAGGATTTAGGAGTTTAATTAATCTAAATGCAGGACGTTTTGCTCTCGTAGCTTTGATATGTTAATTTTTTTAAATTACACTGAATAGAAGTAAATATTTTAAACTGTTTTACGCAACAGCATCTTGATTTTTTTTAGCTTCATACTATATTCCGGGGATAGCATTTAAATAATTAACTAGAAAATATTAAATAGTTCATTCCCCCGGGCGGAAATCGGATTCACAGCATATATTTAAAATTTATAAAATAACCTCGAGATGTGATTTTGTGACTTAAACTAACTATATTTTTAAATTATTAAATGATTATAAATATGAGATATTCCAGATAAAATAAATATTTCAGTCTCATATTATTTTTGTGTAGATATTTGAAAAAATATTTCTTAACATTAAATATCTAAAAACTTACAAGATGTACGCTTTATAAATACATTTCAGTAAATTTGAAACACCATTGTAAAGGCATACCGCGTTTTCGTGATTCTTTACTTAGCGTAATCTGTGACGTATCGCAGTGAGCCGCCATTTTTATTTTTGACGTATTCCCGCTAAAATCGTTGACCTTGACGCCAGCCACAGTAGCAAGACCAAGACATGTTACAAATTATGAATAAGTAAATATTCACTTACATTTTTTTATTAAACGTCTGTGAAGTTATGTTATTTTAAAATTATATTTAATGTCCTTCTTTATTTGAGGATATCGTGGCGCTCTGGAAGAATGTATGACTGTAAGTCTTATGATTATGGTTTTCGCGGGGAATAAATAAAAATAAATATTTAAAATAAACATTAAAAAATAACTAAAAAATGTATCATATGTCATTATAATGTCTTAAACTGCTTGAGGCCCAGGTTGTAAACTGAAAACGCAACAAGTTATTAAATAGGCAAATTAAATATTTAATATTTTCATTTCCTCTAGAATTCGTCGAAAAATGGGAAACGGAAGTGTTTTAATGTGAATGGAGTACCTTATTACGAGGTTCCCATGTTTCCCTTCCTACCCCGCTATAGGTATATGGGATACAGCGATAAAATTGTTATCTAAGCCTAATGTTACTTTCAATGTTCCATTCACACATAGAACATTAGAAACGTAATTTCATGACTAACAATAATAATAATCATAAAAATAGACGCAATTGAATTGAATGGCCGACGCGACTCATCAAAGGCATAATTTGCAATTTTATAGCTACCTACCTTCTGCCAGTTGCGAGCCCAATATGTCCACAAAAACATTTAGTGACCAATGAGAGACGCCAATCCAACTCCATTTAGAAACAATTGGTCATCCCTCCATATTGAAAAATATATATAACTTCGGACGACAATCGCTATGAATTATTAATTTTGAATGTAAAAGAATGAGTGAGATAGCGATCTTTAGTGTATGTGCATACTTAATAATTATTTTATAGGTTGGCAAATACATAATATTATATTATACATATTTGTATAATTATCAAAGTTAATGATTTTTTTAACAATGTCTTATTATTATTTGATTTTATTGGTTTAATTAACGTTATAATTTGTTCAATACGTGTAACTTTCGTCAGAGTGGAAATATATAATATTTATTAAATATGAATTTAAAAAACATTTTAATAACAATCAAACAAAAATAATTCAACCAAAAACAAACATACATATCATTTTTATAATTAAACTCGCGACCTGCTCGCGGCTTCGCCCGCCTTAACTACTCAATTATTCATATTATGTTATAATGTATGCTTGCAAAGCACTTAAGGTAATGTGAAAATTAATTAAAATCAAACCCTAATGCAACCCGCATTTTCGTAATTCCAATAAGGATTTTCTAATTGTTTTAAAATAAACACAAATAAATAACACAATCTAAATCTTCTTCGCTATAGAGGCAGGCGGGTTTTTTTTTTGAGCTTGTGGTTAATGAGGTTAAAACAGCGACACCGGTAGGGTAGGCACTACGTGGCTGCCTGTGAGAAAAATTAAATAGAATGCATCGGCCGGGAATCGAACCCGAGCCGCCCGCGTGGCAGGCGAGCATTCTACCACTGAACCACCGATGACTGCTCATGACGCGCTTGTATAAGCAAAACGTCGCGGGGCGCGTTTCGCACCAAGGATATTTTGATATTGTAACAACTTCTAAAGTACTTATTAAAATGAAAAACAGTAAAAGACAGCTTTGGTCTACATTAAATGGCCAACGTAACTAATATACTTATTTATATGCTGAGAGTAAGGGATAAGTAAAACTTGAGTAATATACAGCTGATGTGTAAACGACGTGATGTGTTAATAATTAAATGCGTTTTTCTTTAAAACTATTCGCAATTTCGAAATTGTGTAAAAAGCAAATTTTATCTTCGTTTAACGTAGAAATTTAATAAAGTATTTTAAAGGATAAGGATTAATACCATTATGGAAAAATATCCCTCACAATAAAAAATATATTGAAATTACTATTTTTAGACAGAAATATGATCACTACACGTTATCCTTAAAAGATAAAAATATGCTCTCGCGGACTTTTTTGTAGATATTATTAAGAGGAACAATACTCCAGTACATTATTTTCATATAGTACTTACCATTAAAGCAGCGCATGCGCGAAAGTGTCTCAACGGGCAGGACTTTAGACACATTTATCGTATTTATGTTAATTTACATAAGAATGTACAAATAATAAACTATATATAAACCTTCCCTGAGAAATACTCGACCTAATGGTAAAAACTGCATAAAAATCCGTTGGGTGGTTTAGAAGAAGAAGAGTTAGAAAGTTCAGACAGACACGAAAAGCGACTTTGTTTTATAAGATATATATATATATATAGGATAAATAACCTATAATTTAGACCTTTTAAATTTAAGCTACTGTCAAAACTTTGTAAAATTAAAAAAAAAACTATCATATCAATCATGGCGTCCACTTCAAATATAGTATGCACGCCACGTTTCCCGCCAAAGCTGTTCGTGCGTCGCCCAACAGGCAACAGCGACACCGATAGAGGGAATCATCATGTAGGAATGTTCGGCGCGCGTATGATATACGATGAATATAAAAGTGTTTCTAGGAATATTATTATTTTATGTTGCATTTTGCATTCGTTATTACTTATTTTGTGATTCGTGAGTGAGATGTAAGTGATAATTTTATCATTAAAGGAAGGAAAAGTGATCGTTAAGAGAAATAGGGGGAGACTTCAGATACTTAAGCTTCGAAAACACAACCAAAAGAAAGTTTTAACAATTTTGTGAAAACTAAATAAATTTTTATCAGCAGCTATTTGCTATCAGCAAATGAGAAAAATTCGTTCAGTTATATTAAACTTTGAGCTTTCTTTTATACAATAGATACCACGCTCTACTACGACTAATCGTGATTTGTGGCTGCCTCGATGTTAGCTGTAGACTCGTTTTTAAAATTTTTCCCATGTGTGTACAATAAGTAAATTTGCTCTGAAAGTCACAACATTAGCACTGGACTATCGAAGTCATTTTTAAATATAATTTTTCTAATCCAACAAGACAACGCTTCCAGCGTGAGCAGTGGCGGACTAAGGGGGGGGCGGCAGGGGCGGTCCGCCCCGGGCCTCGGGTCCTGGGGGGCCTCCAAATGGTGCAAATTCCCTTGATCAAATCCTAAATAAGCCTTCAAAAAAACGCATAGTATCTACTTAAGAGGAAGTTTGAGGTTGGAGGGGGCCTCCAATAAACAAATAAATACAAGGATTAGTGCAGCCTATACCGGTAGTTTACATTATATTAATTAAAATTACTTTTATCTTTCTATTGTTCATTTAGTTTGCATGTGGTTCCAGTTTCGTAGTTTTTTACTTCAAGTTCCTAGGGCCTCCAGACCGATGTCATTTTATAAAAGTTTGCGTACTTACTAACCTGAAAGTGGGGCCCTTCCAGAAGTAGCGCAAAATAAAGGTACATCTCTATCTGGGAGGATGATTGAGCTATCAGATCGGTTTGGGTGCTTATAGGGGGTCTTAAAATAGTCCATAAATAATATATGTAAAATTATAGCGTACTTTTTCCAAAGTGGTTTTGGAAGTCAAATGGCAGTTGCTCCATTTAAAAACCACCATCCGCCGTTAATATGAAACGCAACAACGTGTCAAGTACGAACACTGCTTAAAACGCTAGTACCCAGACAGAAACTCCGCTTTGCAACGTGGAATATTGGCTCTCTAACCGGACGATGAAGAGAACTCGCAGATGTATTTATAAGACTTCGGGTCCAGTGTGCTTTCCTCCAGGAAGCTTGCTGGAAGGGCAATAAGTCCCGCAATAACGTTACCGGCTTATATACACCGGGTCACCCTCGGGTAAAAACGGTGTGGCAGTAGTTCTTTCTGAAGAGCTTCAGAACAGGCTTCTTGAAGCTGATGGTCGCTGCAATAGCTTCAGAGCTAGGGAGCAGTATGACGAGGTTCTACTTGCTATACCGTCTACCGAAATGGTTTTAGTTGGGGGAGATTTGAACAGTCACGTCAGTAAGGTTGCTAAGCTTTATGAACGTGTTCACGGGGGTTTTAGATACGGTCTTCGTAATGTAGAGAGAGAGAAAATATTCTAAGAACCTATAGTGCGTCTGATCTGGGCGTCGCAAATATGTTTTTCCAAAAGAACCCTCAGCACCTTATTAACCCACTCAACTCAAATTGACTACATATTGACCAGACGGTGTCATATGGGCAGAGTAACTAACTGTAAAGTAATTCCAGGCGAAAGCCTGACGGCCCAACATCGTCTTCTTCTAGACTTTAACGTCACCCCGAAGAAAAAAGTAGTCGAGAAACGTAAGCCTCGGGTCAAGTGGTGGTAGCCGAATGGACCGATGCAGACTGACTTCCTGACGGCTGATATACAAGAGCACACCTGTTATTTTATATGGCAGTGAATGCTGGCCAGTACTATCTCAGCACATTCAGGAGTATACGTAACGGATAAGCTCCAAGAGCATCGCCTGAGATGGTTTGGCCACGTAACGTGGATGCAAGTGTCATGCTATATCAGCCCCTGGAGTGAGACCTATCGAACGCCGAAGGAAGCGCTGGTTGGATGTTGTGATGCAGGGCATGAGAGTCAATGGACTCACTACCGACGCACTTAAGACCGTGCAAAATGGAGTAGGTTGAGTAGGAAGGCAGACCCTGGAAATAGCCGGGATTAATGCCAAAAAGAAGAAAAAGTATAGCGTATTTTGTCCCAATTTTAAACAACCTTTAGGACGTCTGGCAAGAGTAAAGCCTACGTTTGGTTTGGTTATAATATATATATTTTTTACATTTTTCTCAAAAACATACTTAAATACGAGCGTTTTTACTTTAACATAGGTGAGCGTGTACCTTAAATTGGCGCTATCTTTGAAAGGGCCTCACTCACTCAAGTTAGTAAGTACGCATACACTCTTACATACTTATTAGACTATTAATCTTCAAAATTTCAGCTTTACTAAAACAACGTAGGTCTGGGGGTCCTGGGATCTCAGTCTATTTTATTTTATACGCGGAACTAATATTACTATAGCGTGTGAACTTGCTCATGATGATAAATTATTATCTATTTAGAAACTAAGCTTATGCTTGAAGCTTCAGATGACGCTCTGGCTGTAGTAATAGATAAACTGGAAGAAATTTACAATGAATTTGAGAATGATCAGGTTTTACATCTAGAGCAGATGATCTGCCTCCACATGTACCTATCTATCAAATGGTGGTAATATAGAATATCAGTGTTCGTACCATTCTTATTTCTGTTTTGATTCAAATTCCTCTTTTCTTCCATACGTTATTTAGACGGATCATAGCTTCTTTTGTTATCCCGTCGTCTTTTTAAACGGGTACTAAATTCTACTACATGTACTTTTGATATTTAGTATTTTATTTTTCTATGCTGATGCAAATCAAATTTAAAAGTTAATAAAAAGATGTAAAATAAATAAACATACACACTAATTTGTACATGAAAAAAAAAGTGAAATGTAAAGCGTGGGGGGGGGGGGGTTGTGGTCTAGGGGGGCCTCATTCGACTACACCGCCCCGGGCCTCCGACGAGGTTAGTCCGCCACTGAGCGTGAGGAGATTGTAATGCAGTAGCATAAGTGTGTGACTGTAAACGCAACGGTTGAGGGTTCGATACTCAGAGGAATGAATTTTTAATTATTAATATTTTCATTTCTTCACTCTGGCGCCTGGTAACAAGGCGAAAGCGTGGCATTGAATTCTGCCACTTAACACGCAAAGTATCGAAAAATGCGGTGGAAATTGGGGAAGGGAATGTCTTAACACTAGATTTCCTCTGCTTACCCTGCTATATATGAGATTCAGCATGAAAATGAAAAAAAAATCAATAATATGTATAATAATATAGATGAAACTGATTAAACCAATTTAATTTTCTAGAAATAGGTACATTAAAAGTACAATGTTGTTACTGCTATCCTGGAGTCCTAGCCAATTGATCCTCGTGACATTGAATTGGCAAACGCTCAATCTTTAAACGAAATATATCTTAATAGGCTTTAAATTATAGATTCTATTGAGAACCAGATCATGTTTTATGGCGAGGTAAGAATTTGTAATGAACATAGAAAATCCCAATGTTTAGTTTAGTTTGCTTAATATACGATACTTACTTTAATTTAATCTTAAAAGGTAAACAGAAAATGTGTTGTTTTCAAGCCGTCGTCATGGCGCAATGGGGATAGCTTCTGATTCTGATAGCGAAAATGTCCACACTTCACGGTTGTAGGTTTGTTCCCCACTCGAGGGAATGACAATACTTAAATTATTATAATTTTCCTACTCTGGAGCTATATTTAGAGTTCTGTACCCAAGGGGTAAAACAGGACTTTATTACTAAGATTCTGCGTCTGTTTGTCACCAGGCTGTATCTTGAACCGTGATGTCCGACTGTTCAGCGATAGTTGTGACTTCAGTTCCTTTCAGTGGAAACTTTATATTTTTTATGTTGACTGTGTAGTTTCAAATTACACAACTTTTTATGAAAGTTGAATAACCTAATTCGTTGGGTATATCAAGAAAAATTGTATTATAGTAACATTTTTGAACATTAAAATTTAAAAATATACACATAAACATAGAATTCGTTATAAAAACACACTGCGTGCGATCAGTTAGGTGGCTTTAAAATATATAACTTGCTTACACCCTTGCTTAACTTGCTTGCTTGCTTACACCCATTTTATGTGATCCTGACTTTTTCATTTTTACGTTGTATCCCTCGTAAAGAAGGAAATAATATTAAGACACTCCTTTTCAGAGGCGTGTTATGTTGTGAAACTCCACGCCGCACTTTATTTTCTTACTAGAGTAGAGACTCCCACTTAACTCTCATTAAATTTTGTTCTTATAACTAATATTAGGTAACAAAAATAATTATAACTTTTCTATTAAAATTAAATACATTTAGACATTTTTATTTTAGAGACCGTTTAATAGTACATTAAAATCTTTTTTATATATAACAATATTTACTGGGAAGTGGCAACCATTGTCAAGTGTCAATGTCGTTCAAATTCAAACACTAAATGTCAAACAAGAAGCGTAACAATTCCTGTTTCCTTGTTATTATAAAACAATACATTATTAAAGAGATAACAAAAAGTTGTTAAGTTTATGTATTAACAGAAAAATGCAGGATTTTACAAGTATTTTGAATATCATATTTATAATTAGTGGTGGCGTATTGACGTTCGTGATTCTATTTATTTTTGCCAAGCGACAAATTACAAGATTCGCTCTTCGCTCTCGAAGAGGTCCTCACGTTCCTATTGGGACAGATGCTAAAAAGGTAAATCAAAAATTAAATGGAGACCATCGTGGCGCAGCGGCATAAAACGCGACGGTCGTGTGTTCGATTTCCACTCGAGTGAAAGAGATATTTTCGTTTCCTTGCTTTAGTAACAAACACCAAAACATATAACAATTTTGACATAATCCGATAAAAATGTATGGCTCGATTACCTAGGGAAAATTGAAGGAAATGTACTTTTAATATAAAATTTTTAATATTACAGTGTCTTAAAAAAGAAATAGAGAGACGCATAGAAGCTGTGCCCAGGATAGTCCATGAGCCACGACTATTGTGTGCTGAACCATCACATTACATACTGGAGCCACAACAACCTTACCATTATAGGTTTAGAGCTGTTGATGATGTTAAGACTTTGGGTGAGATATTATTATTTTTAACTGTATACTTTTTTGTTACAAATAGTTAATCTACAAAGATATCATAAATATTGAAATTAATAACTTCCTGTGGACTGTAAGGCTATGAGTGTTGAGCCCCTCCACTCAACACGCAATGCCGTAATACAAAATGAAGCTGGTTTAACTTTTTAAATATTTGTTTGTATCCATTGTAGAAGATGAAATATCCCGCCAAGATCCAAATCTCAAGCGTCATCCAAAGGAATCGCTCCGAGCGTTCCTCCTATCCTCCCTAGCTGCACCTCTCGACGGCAGAGGTCAAAAGTTAGTGCATCAGTTCTGCGATGCATATGAATCAGCAAGGCACCACCCGGCTGAGTTTAGTGAAGACGAGTATAGGGCGTATAGCAGGTTGCTATTGAAGCTTTTGGATGCGTGAGTCTTTTTAAAATTTTTTCTTCAGTTTCACACTATTTCCCTCGCTTAGCAAGGTTGGCAAAAGAAACCTAGTGCTAGTACATCTGTTAACCACTTTCCGACGTATTCTTGTGGCGTTGCGTGTTGAGTGGTGAAATCCAATGACACGCTTTACCCCAAGTGGGTATCAAACCCACAAACATCGCGTTTATAGCCACACCCTTGTGCTACAGAGCCAAGATGGCCTCCAATTTCTTATTAATGAACTCAATATAATTTTCCCTATATAATATTCAATTTATGGTTCCAGAGCTCGCCTCTTAAAGTCCGTGTCCTGTATAAGCGGTCGCAGTCCTCAGCGCCGGCCTCGTCTCCTGGACGCGGCGAGACTTCGCACGGCGCACAGACCCGCGCACTATACGGCTTTGGAGGTATTTAATTATATATGTGGAAATGTTAATGGGTATACGAAGGGAAGGCATTTTTTTTAGCTTCGCGCTATATCCCGCACATAATAAGATCAACCTTTAAACCTAGTGTAAACTGTAAAGACACTTCATACACAAATATTTCATTATCTTGAGTGAGATTCAAATTCACAACCATTTGACGAGGACTTAATATTTACGTCCCGTCGCGTTAGTCGCACGCTTGTGTCACAGCACTACGACCTTTTTAAACTATTTAATTATACTTTTTATAATAATTAAAAATATATATTTGTGTTTATAATAATAATTTCATTTTTTTAGAACATGCCAGTAGAAGCTAAAATAGAGGAGGATGTGATCAGAGTACCAATAAAAAGCCCAGTTGAACTGAAAGGGCCGGATGAAACCGCTCTCTGAGATAGGAGGGCGCGGGATGCGCAAACACTCTAGGTTAAGCACCTTTTGTAATGGACGTGGGTGGATGGGTGACCGTTTTTGTGTTGTAAAAGTGATGTTATTATTATACGTATATTTTTAAATATACTGTTATAGTGGAACTTAATTGAGTGCTCATTCTTCTACAGAAGAAGAGAAAAGAGATTTAGTGAAATGTGGAATTAGGTATGTAATTTAATCGATGCACCTATAGTTTCAGATATAAGTGGATAGGTAACCACTTTTGTGATTATATTATAAATCACTCTCAACTTTGCGATCGATATTGAGATACCATTTTCATTCATAAATTATGATCTATGAATGAAAAGGCATCGATCAATTGATCTCAGAATTGAGGTGGCCCTTATTTATAATTAAGGCTTAAGAGAAGTGTATATTTAACTTAATGCATCCCTAGCTGTGTATGTGGGTAGATAGGTGACCACTTTTGTGTACTGTAGTGAAATTAGAATGATAATTATTTTATGTAGTCAAAATGTAGAAGAATTTAGCATAGCGGTGGTAAATGGGTTTGTTTGGATAGGTGTCCGTTTTAGTCTTGTTATTTAATATGTGTAGTGATTATACTGTTAGGTATAATGTTGTAATGTTATTAATAGTTAGCTATATTATATTTTGATGTAGGTAATTGGATTAGTGACTGTTTTTGTAATTGTAATTATTATTTTTTAGTTTCATGCTGTATCCCCCACATAGCAGGGTAAAGATTGGGCTAACCTGTGAAGCTAGTGTTAAAGCACTCCATTCTAATTTGCCGGATTCTGGAAGCATTGTGAGTTGAGTGGCGGGTCTCAATGCGCACTTTGCCCCAGTAACAGAGCAAGAACAATGAAAATTCAAGTGGGCATAGGATCCACAATCTATGGTGTTTACAGTGGCACGATTGTGACCCTGCGCCATGACTTTCCTTTTATGTAATTGTAGTTAAATGAATCAAAATTAGCAGCTTCATTTATTATTATACTATAAAATTAGTATACTTATACTCTATAGTATTATTTAAAATTAGATAATACTAAAAATATTTAAATTCTTAAAGTTTATCTTTTAGGATCATTTATTTTTTTTGAATTTCCGAATTTGTATATAATTTGTAATATTTTTTTGGGATGAAATTATTATTAACCTTAATAATTTTATATCTATGTGTATATTGTGATTATCTTTAATCTGTACAAAGAATTCATAAGAATAGTTATGAGAAAGTATAAAAGTTCATTATTTTTGAACTAATGTCAAATAAATATTGACTATTTCTAATAAAATGTTTAGTTTAACTGTGAAAACATTATATTATTAATATTTTAAACTCTTGGGTGATGACACTCGGGTGGAAATTGAACCCACAACAATCACACTTTTTTCTCGCTACCCAGCTGTTTTTATATAGTGCATTTATAACTTATTACAATTTCTTATATGTAAAATGAAAAAAAAATATATATTTAATGTATAATTATATGTCTTGAATGAAATTAAAACAGCTTTAGTCTCAGAGATTTTTTTTATTGAATGTCTGCCTTATGTATTTGTTAATTAATTTAAGACATAAAAACTATGAAAAAATAAAATCAGACAGTAATACAAAGTAGTTATTATACATTACATATTTGTTTTAACCTTATAAAGCGAACATTGTCAATATTTCTAATGGGTCGTTTTAAATATTATTCTACAACTTCCACAACTGGCCTCATTGTCAATATTCTTCCTTATATTAAGAAAAAACGTGAAATTATAACAAATTTTATAATTAAATTATATTGCAATAATTGTTTAATATACATTTCTGAGCATATACATAGTTTCACACAAAAAAGTTTACTACTATACAATAAATAACGATTATGATTATGGCAACATTGAATATCAAATTATTACTAATCCTCCATTGAGATGGCAACATTCTCAAAATTGCTTTCACTGAAAAAAAAAAATATTTTAATAAATTATTATTTCAAGCATTAAATGAAAGAATAAATAATAAGCAAATATAATTATTACGTGAATCAAAACTTTAGTTAATTTATTAATAAATAATTATTATTTAAGAAAAAACAAACCATTAGTTTACACCTCCTCTATACCTCTCCTGAATGCGGCATAAAAAAATTTAATCATTGACAATTTACAATGTTTCTCATTTTTTTATTCAGAAAAATTATAAATTATGACGTAATTTGTGTTTTACTGTTATATAATTTATAATAAATTGTAAGTGCTTAAACGCCATCAAGGCCAAGTTGTGTACACGCGATAGTTGTAGGTTTGGCTCCCACTGAAGAAAAATATTATACTGAGCTTTTTTCTCCATTATTTTTCAAACCCTAGTGTCTAAAAAATTAATTCTAAATATACTTACATCCTGGTCCATATTTTTTGTTTAACAAATGGTTCTGTATGTCTCAGTGCGAGTAGCGCTCGTTGACAACAACGTACCGTGTTCGGTTCCCGGATGAGGTCACGGGTGTGTATGAACCACTCTAGTAACTGGAAGACATAGTAAAAAAATATTTAGGAAATATTTGTTTTTTTGTCATTATATGTCTAATATTAAAACGGTCCATTTTGCGTTTTATGTAGCTAAACTCCTCACTTTCCGTGGCATAGCATGTCACGACGCATCATCAGCATGTAAACGCGACTGTTATGAATTAGATTGCCACTCGGAAGGAAGTATTTATTATCTTCATTTTCTCGCTCTGCTAACAAAGCAAAAGACTGAGTTCCGTCACTTAACATGCAATTTCTCGAAATTGGTCGTAAAGTAGAAAAGAAAACGTATTAACACTAGGTTCCCCATCTGCCCTGCTAAATGCGGGATAAAGCGTGAAACTAAAAACAATACCTGCGATACGCAGTCCTTCCATCGTCCGGCGACACTTAGAACAGCTGGCGGTAGTGCAGAGACGCGAAGAGTACGGTCACTAACTAAATTATGGACTGCAGGCTCGAAGGACCAGTGACCGCTGAAAATTATTATTGACAGGAAAAACACGTCGCAGAGGTAGAGTTTCGTTGATTCGTTTTCTGTTCTGGAAATAATAAGTAATACCTTATAATTATGGTAAATATAGGCCGTGGTGGCGCAGCGGCAGAAGGGTGCGACTTGTAATGCGACGGTTGTGGGTTGGATCCCTACTCGAGGAAGTGAAATATTTATTTACGTTTATATTTCTATTTCTTCGCTCTGGTGTCGAGGCAAAAGCGCAGCGTTGAGTTCTGCCACTCAACACGCAACGCCTCCAGAATTCGGCAAAAAATAAGGAACGGAGTGTCGGTTCCTCTGCCTACCCTGCTGCGTGCCGGATACAGCTTGATTCTGATATTGTTAATATTAAAAAAATCTGTAAGTAAAAGTTAGTTACGTTGATTAAGACAAATTATTGCTTTTCTTTACAGCGGGATTTCAACCCGCATTATACATATACCGACAAAGCGTTGTTAGAAATTATATTATTATATATTTTTTAACATTTTAATAGTACTATTCCACAATTAGGAAAGAACACTACTTTTTTAGAGAAATGTGTAAAAATTTATGACTTACTCTTTAAAAGCAACTTGTGTCCTCGCCAGTAGTTGTAAAAACCACTCTTTTGTTGATTGTTCCTCTATCTTAGCGGCTTGCAACGCCGGTAACATGCAACGCAGTGAATATTCTTGTTCCCTACAAAATTATAAGTAAATGCTGAGTCGATTTTGATGAAACTTTTATTATTATATAAATGTATTTTAATGGTTATAATTTATTTTGTTATTGAGGTCAGTCGTGGCGCAGGGGCAGAAAGTGTGACTGTAAGCGCGACTTCATTTCCATTTCTTCGCTGTCGCTGTCTTCAAAAAGTACGGCGTTAAGTTCCGCCACTCAACACGCAATGCCTCCAGAATTCGGCGGAAAGTGGGGAACGGATTTCCCTTTGCCTACCCTGCTGTGGGCGGGATACAGCGTAAAGCTGATTGTATAAAGTTTTTTTAATAATTTATTGTATATAACTAATGTAAAGAGTATAACTTTGTCAAAAGAACCCCAAAAAGCCGTAAAACTTACGTAATACATCCAGCATGCGCATCAATAGCTTCGTTCAACCACAGCAACGGCGCCTTCACGTCGTTTAACGCCGCCAAAGCGCTCCTAACCGAAATTGTCTTGCGCAGGAGTGAACTCGTGACCTCCCACCAGCCTGACGGTGACGTCATACGCTCCAAATACTTTGTTGAGAGCATTCTACAAGTGTTTACATATGTAGGCCACGCCTAAAAAAGATATATTAAATTAATAAAAATATATTAAATTAATAAAAATATATTAAATTCAAATATTTTTGCAAAAGGCAGTCGTGGCGCAGGGGCGCAAGCGTACCACTGTAAACGTGACAGCTTTGGGGGTTCGATTCCCACTCGATGAAATAAAATATTTAATATTTTCATTTTCTCGCTATAGTAATAAGGTTACCCGCGGCGTTGAGTTACGCCATTTAACACGCAATGAGTGTGGGACACTAGGTTTCCAGGTTTTAATATGTTAAATTGATTTATTTCTCAAAAATCGGTTTAACCTTACCCAAAATGTTTTAATAAACAGAACCACAGATAAAAAAGAATATGTTTTTGAATTGAGCCATGTTTATCTACACTTATAGCAATTTATTAAATAACAAACCCGAAAACATAACCTTAATACGTAATGGCCCACATTGAAAAATCTCAAAAAAAAAATTAAAAATATTAAAAAAAAAAACCTTACCACATGTTCATCTCCTATAACAGCAAAATAATTCTCCACAATTTGAGACAATAACGTTCTATTTGCATCATGTATGTCGCTTTTCAAGCTTTCTCTTATTAAGTTCAGTTCTTGGATGAAGAGTTCCAAGTTAGATTCTTGACTGAAGGAATCCGCTAAACAACGTTCTATAGTAGGCCTTATTGTGTTCGGAGGTAATGTACGACAAAATATTGGAAGGTTCTCGAAGAACAGCGTTATGTCGATAGGCTGGAAATGAACCATATAAGAAAATAAAATATTTAAAGATTTGGTTAAGTTATGCATTTTTAGATTGATTTTGTAATTTTTTAATGATATTTCTTCAATAATAGGAAAGTGAAACGGTACGAAACGGGAGCGAGGCAATAAGAAAAAAATATAATTCACTAAAAACAATAAACCTCACTCTTTACTGCTACAAAATTAACCACGAACTTCTTTAGCAACTGCTTAGAAGATCCGGAAGTATAGTATTTTTCTCTGCTAACTTCACAACTGCCTTCCAAGTTATTTCTTAATAAAAGACCTTGTGAAGGAAGTTCAAGTAAAACGGGGGAAAGGCTACAATAAATTAATAAAAGAAATAATGAACTAACCTCACTCTTCCCTGGCACTACATTTATTACGAAGTTCTCCGCCAATCGTTTGGAAGATCCGGAAGTATGGGCCTGTCTCGCTGCCAACTTCACTACTCCTGACTTCCAAGCTGGTCCTTGATGGAAGACCTCGTGGAGGAAGTTCAGGTCGAAAGGGGGGAGAGGCTTGGAAAAGTCTGACCCGAGGGTCTGTAGAATCCTGAGAAGGGTGGTTTCAGGCAAATTGTATGATGGAGTGGTTATCTGTTAAAAATTTTAAATAAATATTAAATCAGCTTCACACTGTATCATGGTAGGCAGTGCTAATCTTGTGTTAAGACACATCATTCCCATTTTCCGCCGCATTTTAAAGGCATTTGCCTCACCACCAGAACGAAGAAATGGCAATATA
The DNA here is from genome assembly GCA_016802625.1 of Heliconius numata. Classification (NCBI taxonomy): domain Eukaryota; kingdom Metazoa; phylum Arthropoda; class Insecta; order Lepidoptera; family Nymphalidae; genus Heliconius; species Heliconius numata. The sequence continues at coordinate 47,718 of JAEBDU010012703.1, read as the reverse complement.
AATTTAAATAAATATTTTAAATTCTTGAGTGGGGATCCTAGTGGAGTGGATCCTAGTGGAGTTCCTTTTTTTCTTTTATGGAATGTAATCAAATACAATGGAATATTTTTGATTTCATAATATTTTAAAGTATTTTCTAATATTTAAAATTTTTAAATTTTTATTTTAAGTATCATACAAATAAATAAAGCAAGTTAAAACCTTGCTGCATTGCATTGAACTTATTGTAATCTTGTGTATCCACTCTCCCTCCTCTTCTGTACCCCATATACATAAGTATAAGTAGAAAGAAAAGTTAAAACTTCACCTGTCTCTTGAACCCCTCAAGGACCCCTCTAACAACACTTGAGGGGGACATGTGACTTAACGTGGCGGGTTCCCTGCTCTGCTGGTAGACTCCACTCCTATAACCCTTGATCTCTCTCTCCATTAAAGTGAAGACGAGATGCTGGATGGCAGAGAGAGCTGATTGGTTCGTGTTTTTGTATACTTCTGGCCATATTTCACCTGGATAGCATTAATTATGTTAGGATATGATGAGGATGTGGGCTGTGAGGCTGTGGGTACAAATCCAAACATCTATTTCAAGGATGAAATAAAAGCATGAAAAGAAATTATTACTAGTATTGTCCCTCATTTATCTACGAACTACCACTAACTCCACCTAAAAGAAAGAAATGTTTTTTTGCGCCACCGTGTCAATGGCGTATATTTGAATGCGTATTTAACATATTTATTTATAGTTAGTTATATATGCATAGTTCATATCGAGTTGGGAGTCCAATTTAGACAAAAATTATTTTCATATATATCAGACAAGGTATTTCTTTTTCATAGACAATAAAATAAATCAGTAAAGTGAAGGAATAACATTGGATTCCTTTACACTGTATAAAGTAAAAGGAACGGAATAATTCCGGTTATCCTTTCTATATAATACAAAATTCATGAAATAAATAAACATTTACTTACAAGGCACATAGTCAAGCACGTCCTCAGGCTTCCTGGCGGCGTCGACCGGTGTCTTGCAGTGGGACGGAGGTAATTTGACAGTTTTTCTGTATATCTTGGAAAAATATTACTATTATTACTGTTATATTTATAGCTTAATTTGGTAATGCCGTCATGGCGCAGAGGCGGATTCTATTAGGGTGTAGGTTCAATTCCCTAAAGGGAAAATAGGATTAGTTTCCTTTGCTCGCTTTGGTAACAAATTAAGACGCGGCTTTGACTTTTATCATTCAATATGCAATGTCTCTAAAATAGAGCGATTCGCGTAGAACGGAGTGTCTTAACACTACATTCCTTCTGTCCCCTGGTGTGTGTTGGATACAGTGTAAAGCTAAAAAAAATTAGATAAGGCGTTTGTACTGTGCACTAGAGGTGGGGGTTCAAATTTTGTTCTTTTTTAACTGATAAAAAAATAAGTAACGTTTTAATCGAATAAAATTTCATTGATTTGAGTGGAAGTGAAGAATGGAGTAAATAAATATAAATAACACATTATAGTTATTTATACAAATAAATAAAAAAATGCAATGACACATAAATTAATACTAAAAAAAGACAAAAGATAATACTAAAAGTAGTGAATAAATCAATGAAAAAATAATTAAAGAGTTTGATTTATGGGATATAAAAAATAAAATAAAATATTAAAAAATGTATTATAAAAAAAATAACCTATATTTAAAATCACCTCAGGTATATCCTTCAACTTATAATCCTCAATGTCATACTTCGCCAGCGCTGTGCACGCCGCGTCTATTACTGAAGGCTGATTGCTCTCAGCTATAAACAGCCACAGCTTGGATGCTGTGGACGTTATCAGCTTATCATACTCCGGTGTGGAGACGCGGAGAGATGGGATCTCTGATAATAGGTTGCAGAGACTGCAGAGAACAAAACAGATTCTTTACTTTTTTCACTGTCTTTAAAGTCCTGGTATTTCCCTCCCCAAGGTATTTCCTTCCCTTCCCAAAGAAATTTAGAGAAAAGTCACAAAAACTCACGCCTCCTGAACCGGGTTCCGACAACCTCCCAAGAAGTGCGGGTTCCGAATCCCGCCACATTTTAATTTTTTATACGTTGTCCAAAAAAGAATTTTTCTTTTCCTTAGCAAACATACCACGCATATGTGATATTTCACATTTCACACTTAAAAGTTTTAAAAACTTACCTAATTTGCACCAAATGCCTGTTATCCCTTCCCAACCTTGGCTCCAAAGCCCTCCAAGTGCTGGGAGGCGCTACGGCGTTACCCCTCCATAGGAACGACAACGCATCCAAGACTAGCGACGCTGAAATTGCATTGTTTTTGTCCGTACATCGGTTTAAAATGGATGATATTGTTGATACAAGCTCTAGGCCGTTTGTTGATGGTCTGAAATTAAAAAATATATTATAACAATCAATATTAGTCAATCTGTATAAAAACATATTCTCAAATTTACTATACAAAACTAACAGGTTCTAGAATTATTTTGTTTTAATTTAGTTTCACACTACAGTCCACTCATAGCATGATAGGCAGACGGAACCTATCAAAAAGATACGAATAAATAGTAAAATTACCTAAGTTCACAAATTCTTTTGACAGCCACTGCTTTCGCTACGTCAATCTCCCATCGTAGCTCGTCCGGTCTCATTGTAGTATCGACCAATAATTCTTGTAGATATGGAAAACAACGGACCTGCAAATACATATATATTTATATAACAAAATATTTCTATAATAAAACTAAATTTTTAGTAATAGTGAATAAATAAGATACCGTCGAAGGAGTGGCATAAGCGTGCGACTGCGTGCAACGGTTGTGGTTCCCACTCGGGGGAACGAGATGTTTATTATTTTCATTGAAGATGTTTATTTTTTTCTCTGGTAACGTGACAAACCGCGGCCTTAAGTTTCGCCGAAATTCGGCGAAAAGTGGGAGAGTGTCTTAACACTAGGTTTCATCTGTCTACCAGGGGAACGGAAGCGTTAATGGGGAAAGGAGTGCCTGGGTTCCTGGGTTCCCTAGTTCTCTCTGCCTACTGTGCTATGTTCGGAATTCAGCTGGAACTTAAGGATACTGAAGGTGTACATAAATATAAAAAAAACGAAATTTACCTGTGTTTCAGCTAAGCTTGTGTATAACATAATTAATAAAGATGTTGGTACGCCTTTGTTTGATTTCAATTTATTTAATATCGATACTAGGGCTGGTACGTTTTCCTAAAACATATACAAAAATTGTTATTAGAGAAATAAAATACAATCAAAAAATAAAAATTGTATTGACTACTATAGACGATTTTTAATAATAAAAAACCTATACTAAAAACTTACGAAAATCTAATAAAGTTAAGGTCATTTTACAAACTTAGCTTCACGCTTTATCTCTAGTGGAGTAGCCAGAGAGAACGGAGAGCCCAACGCTACGGTCTCTACATACCTCTTTCACCTCGTCCACTATCATCAACCTCTTCTCATACATGCCGGGGGGTAATTTTACAAATTTTACAAAATAAAAAATTCCATATAAATAACTACTTAAGTATATTAGACACTAAATTGAATGGTGTTGATCTCGAAGTCTACTACTCAAAATTTATCATTTGTAATATAAAAAATATGCATAATAAAAAAAACAAATCCAAGAAACTAACCTTAGTAGTAGCCATTAATGGCAACCCTTTCAAACATTCCAATTTAACTTTGGGATTTTTATCGTTCGCCAATTTATACATTAGAACTGGCAACACTGACACAGAAATCTCTTTCTTCACTCGAACTAAATCGATTAAAACTCGAATAGCTCTTAGACTAATTTCATCCTCCAACATGGCAACACCAACGATGAACACGAATAAATCTAATTTCAACTCATCATTACTTTTAACCAAGTGTTCAAACCAATTTTTCAATTCTTCTCGATTATCCCTTAATTTTTCCCAAATTTCAAATAATTTGAAATAAATATATAAATCTTTATCGATGTATAATAAAGATTGAAACACTGTATTAGATTTTAAATTCGCCATGTACAAGCCTGTCTCGATTTTTTGATTACTTTGATAGTTTTCTAGAATTTTCGATGCTACCTTTAAAGCTTTATTAGTTAAATATGAGGGTAGATGTAACCATTGGAGGGATAGTCCGACGAAACAATTTAAACATATTATTGAGTATTCATATTTACTTATTATGTTGAGACCTGAAATATGTATAGACATATAATTTTACGTGTACATAGTGTAACGTGAAACGCGATAACTTTTTTGCTTTCACGCAGTATCCCGTACATGGCAATGGAAACTGGGACATTTCAGCTTCCCTCTTTCCGTCGAATTCTGGAGGCATTGCGTGTTCATTGGCGGAACTCCACGCCGCGTGTTTTGTAAGTATTTATATTATTCGAGAGGACACAATACTCGAATGTTATTGTAAACACGACGACGGAATCGACATCACTCGGGGTTTCATACCCCCGAGTGATGTCGTTATATTTAAATTATTTATAATTTGCCACTATTTTAAACAAAGCACGCGGACTTCCATGAGTCAACTTAGTTATAACTCGAGTCTAGTGAAAAGCGGAGAACAGAATATCTCAACACTAGATTATTTCTGCCAACACTGCCAAAACTTAAATAATAAATAAAAAACTACAACGACTCACACAAATTAAACAACTCGTGTAAATATAAAGCTGATGTGTTAACTAAGTTCTTTGCTAACAATGTGATCGTCAAACCCGCTACTACCTTCAGCTCGGGTGTGTCTAACGCGAAACATCTTTCTATTAAGTTGTAACAACCCCGTGGATCGCGACTGGAAAGAAATAATTATAAGAGAAATAATATTAAATATCTTAACACAGGTTTTAAATAAGAAAAACCATTAAAAAATGAATCCGTCGCGGTAAAGGGGTCGTCGTAAGGCAGAGGGCGTCGTGATTACATGTGTGGACGAGAGCTTACGCATAGAAGTCGGTGGATGTCAGGACATATGTGTGGATGTGAGATCATATGTATGGATGTAGGTTCGATTTCTAGTAGAGGAAATAAAATTTAAATTTCCTCGCCTATGTTAACTTCGCTCGAATTCCGGAACTGAAGTGTATTAATGGGAACGGAGTTTCTTAAACCCTCCCACAAAGGCCATGGTTGAAAAAATATTACAAAATACTCAATACTTACCCATGATTAACCAGCTCCCCGCATATCCTAGCCAACATTGGCACAAAAGCAACTATATGTTCAATTCTCTGTTGATATATGGCAGTATCGCATACTGCTGAATAAGCTAAATACGTTTGTTCAATTTGTTTTGAATTGCTTATCTGTAAGGAATAAATAAACGATATAAATATGTTGGTAAGGCCGCCGTGACGCAAGGGTGCTAGCGTGCGACAGTAAACGCGAAAACTACTTAAAAGATTTGATTTGATCTTCCTTTGGACAAGATAAAGTGCAACGTTGAGTTACCAACACACAATGTGTCAAAAATGGGCGCTGCGGATCTCCAAACCAGGTTTCCTCTGTCTATCCTGCTATATGAAATGCAGAGACATTTTTTTCCTTAAAACAATATTTCCTCAAATACATATTTAGAAAACAAGACAAGACAATAAAACTAACAACATAAATAAGTTGTAACAAGCGTATAAGAATGTCGACGTAGCTTGATGAGAACGCATGGCTTAGTGGTCAGAGCGATTCCAACAGACAGTTTCCAAGAGACGCTGTTTCATATCCCGATACGTTAAAATTTATATACATTCTCTGAATAAGTATTTTTCTTTCCTAAATGTGGAATAACACTTTAAAAATGTTAAAAATCAACTTACCTGCTGACAACAAATACAAGCCAACAACAAGTTAGTCTGAGCATTACTCTGAGATAAACTCAGCAACAGCTGCCACGGTCTTACTCCGTGGCTGTGCGGGCTACATGTCAGCCAGAGGAACACTGGTCTTAATAGTTCTAGACTATTCGACGCCACTCTGAAGAGAAAAATAAGTATTTTTCATTATTATAAATATAGCCATGGGATTATTACACATTTTAAATAAAACTCTTTAAACAGATTTATCACATTATTTAGTATTATACAATATTGGAAAACCCGAATTTGATATAACCATACTAATATTATAAATGTGAAAGTTTATGAGGATGGATTTTTATTTCAATTTGACGCTAAAACTACTGAATGGATTTAGGTACTATTTTACAGTCATATAGCTTCTATATCAGAATAACAAATAGTCTACAATTTGTGTCAAGATTTCTATTAAACAGTGAGTATAAACAGGTGAGGTCCGTTTGGGCATCTAGTACTAAATGAAACCCTATTAATCCGGTTAAAGAGTTTCATTTAATATATATATTAATTTTTTTATGAGTTATCTGCGAAAAATAACAACATTTTCAGCATCTTTTGCAGCAAATTAGTGCAGTTAGTTTAGCAAATTAAGGTATCAAATATTGATGTCTGTGATCTTGGCTACTAGGTTGCCTCTACCTTCATCTGCTATATGCAGGATACAGCATATAAAATTACTTACGTATATTCAGGATGTGTGCACAATGCTTGCATTTGTACCAATACATTGTCTTCAACATCTTTATTTTTCTCTAAAACAGTAATAAAGGGATGCTGTGGTGATCGTAGAGAGAACTGACATTTATAGGGCTCACCGGGTGTGAGTCGTGACTTCAAATCTAGGATGAGGAGCCCAGCCATTGTTGATATTATTGCTGAATAGTTACTGAAATTGGTTTTGAATTAAGTTTATTATTATGCAATCATTTTGAACTAAAGGAGAGAGGCCATTAGACTGCCTTCTGACTGTAAGATACTTGACTGATGAATCAACTTCCCATTGTTGGGAATAAATATGTTTTCATTATAAACTGATTATTTTTCTAAATTAAAGGAAATTCTCTTACTTTTTTCGTTACATTTATTACATTGTCTAGACTATTGGTATAGTAATAGAGTATGTCTTGTATTAAAGATTTAAAAAACACACAAGTAAAACAATTTAGTCAACTATTCTCTATGAGGCACAGGGACAAGTGAAGCGCATCTCAAGCAATTCGTCAACAATTATACCATACATTTTGGTATATATAAGTGCAGTGCTGAGCCTTATCAACACACAATGACTCAAATCAGAAAGACAGACATAGAATGGCGAATAAAATGTCTTGACATTAAATCTTCTCTGTCTTCCCTGCTATAAGTAAAATATCAGTAGTAAAGTCAAAAAAATATATTTAGTAATAAAGATTTTACTCACTGTGTAGTAGGAAGTAAGGTTACAACAGTGGACATAGTGTGAGCGATTTCTAAAACTCCCAGTTCTACTAACGCAAGCAATCCTTGACACGCGGTCAAGCTGACCATACTGTCCGTTGATGAACATTTTTCTCTTAGAAATTTCAGTTCTTCATTTTCCAGCACAAATTTTTGTCTTTCAGCTGGCTTGTATTTTGATTTAATAGTCGATATTAACTTATCTATTGCATTAACAATTAATACACTGTTATTTGTTTTTAATTTATATTCTACTTCGTCCATGTTTTAGTGTTTTTATAATCAGATTATTAAAAATAAAATCGAAATTGCCGGCTCACAGCTGTTAAAAACGTCATTCACTTGCTGCACCTGCAAGTGACAAAATACAGCTGTTGGTGACGTTTAAGTTTTCGTTTAAAAACCTAACTAACGGTGTTATTTTTGATTTTAAAAAGTATTATTTTTAATATCGTTTTTATATCTTTTCAAGATCCAAAATATTTATTCAATTGAAGTTTTTAAAATTAAATTGACTTGAAAAAATATAATATCTATTCGAGGAAGGAAGTAAAAGAAAATATCGAGGAAGTTGATGTTTTGTTTCAATTATTACCGTTCATTTAGTTATGATTTTAACATTATATTTTATTCTAAAAAAATAAATGAAAAAACATAAATTAAGATGATTAATAATTTTATTTTTGTTCTCTCTCTATTTGACTTTCGAACTAATTTTGCTTAACTTTGACAATTATGAACTGTCAAATGTTAAAAGTTGTGTAAAACGGGATTTAGTCATTGTTTGTGTATTTTTACAATTTTATAATTGGGCGTATCTTTTAGTGAATCGATTTTCATAAATTTTTCTGCTAAAATGTCTACACCACCTCGGGAAACCATACAAAAACAGATTCAGCAAGATTGGGCAAACAGAGAATACATCGAAGTTATAACAGGAAGCATTAAAAAAATAACAGATTTCCTCAATTCTTTCGGTAAGCGACCAACTTGTAGTGAAAGTTTAGTTTCTAATCATGCTTATTACGTATTTTCATAAGTGATGTCTAATGCATAATCTGCTGTCAATGGTATTTTCGTAGTTATAAATATCATAGTGATTTGATGAATCCTCTAAACAACTTATCAAATGTTTATATTATATTACTAAATAAACCATGTTTGAGGCTAGTCGTGGCGTGTGACTGTATGTGTAAACGCTTTGTGGATTCGATTCCTACTCGAGAAAATTAAATATTTTTATTTCTTCGCTGTGGTGTCGAGGTAAAGTGCGGCGTTGAGTTCCGCCCCTCAACTCTCAATGCCTCCGGAATTCAATGGTAAGTGAGGAAGTGTTTTAAAGAGAATGGATTGTCTTAACACTAAGTTCCCAGGTTATCTCTGCCTACCCTGCTAAATGCCATATACAGTATGAAGCTCAAAAAATTAATAGTTTAGCTTCTATCCAAGAACAATAACCAACTATGAACTATTTATGTATTTGTACTATTCTTTATATTTTTTTAGGTAGTCATTTGTTAAATTATATTGATTGTTTCAGATATGTCATGCAGATCTCGACTGGCTACTCTAAACGAAAAGTTAACATCATTAGAAAGAAAAATTGACTATCTGGAGGCTTGTGTATGGTTTTTTTTATAATACCAATTTAAACAGTCAATAATAAAACTTATATAAATCTTATACATAAATTAAACACATGGTGATAAAAAATTAAGCTCCACTATATTATAATACTGAAATTTCTTTTTAAAAATATTTGAAAACCCTTCTGTAAAATTTTTACTGACAGCAATGGCTCAATATTATAATATTATAAAGTGCTTAACTATATTTTCAGGTCACCAAGGGCGAAACATTAACATAAATAAATGAAAATCAACAAACATTAGCAACAAATCTTCAAGAAGCATTTAGACTTACAATTTCAAGTAGAATTTTATCAATACATTTATTAATATAGTGTCTTTACTATAAACATACTCTAGATAACTATTGTTTATATTTATTGTGTATTTAACATATTCTATACATATAAATATTACAATTGCATTTTTTTTTTTGATACAGTATGATAGTTTGTGTGATACAGTATGAATGATACTGGGTGTAAATCTCATTCAAGGGATATGCTTAGTAAATATTATTTCTTAATATCTTACATAAATAATATCTTACTACTAATAAAATTCTACTATCCATTTTCAATGTCACAATATAATATAACTTAGGCAAGGCAAATATTTAGAAACTCTTGGAAACCATTTATGCGCTCTAGGTAAGTTAAGCAATACATGTTTATATAAGATGATTTCCAAGAAGAAAAAGTGTGAGTTCGAGTCTTGCTATGTACTGTTTTGTTCCTGAATTTTCTTCTTTTTTTTTTACTGTGTGAATAAAATTAAAATAGAACATAGTACTATCAATCCACCTTTCCTTAGATTTTAAGAACTTAATGTGTTTAAGTTTTTCTATTATTTTATTTACCTTTTAAATACATTTTACGTATTTAAGATTAAAACTTGCTTTTATTTAAATACTCTTTCCTTTTGTTTTAATGTGTTTTAGACAAATTGCAATTTGTTCTTATAGTGTTAAAAATTTTATACTTATTATGAAGCTAAAGAGTTTGATTGAATTCTTCACTCACATGTGAACACATAGCAAATACTAATGTTGCCAGACATTCCGAATTTTAGCCCGAAATTTAAATGTCAACTGGACATAGTCCCGCTTTTCATAGATTATTCCATATTTTTTAATATGTTACTAACAACTCCAGGTAAAAATCCAATTTTTCCCCCGAGACCAATATCTAGCAACATTGTTGCCTGCTGCTGCTCTAGCCACAAATGTAATCATATGAATCAACTTCATCAATCATAATTTAATAGTTTTATTATTATTTTTTTCCATTGCTGTATTCAACTCTCCCTGACCTTCGTTTCTGCTCCCAGCGCCGTGTCGTGTAAACGCACTCTGTTAAAGGTCGATTATAAAATGGAAGAATAATCAAAGATAAGATGAAGGTTGCATATGAAATTAAATACATTTGAAAAACAAAAACATATATTTTCTGATTAATAGGTACAACTTCAACATAGTAGAAGCAGAAATTTAATGTTATTTGTAATTACAAATTTGAAAAATCAAATGGATTCAAACATAACAGCTATTCCTTGACCACCCCCACAGCTCGACGCAGCGATTGCTCGTTTAGCATTTCCAAGACTAAAAAAAAGTCAATCAACGACTATATATTTTAAAAACAATTGAAAAAACCAAAAAATAATTTGAGGACGTAGTGGCGCAGGGGTGTGACTTTAACGCGACGATCCCCACTTATGGCAATTAATTATTATTTATAAATATGTTCATTTTTTCGCTCTGGCATCAAGGTAAAAAGCCCAGCGTTGATTTCCACCACTCAACACGCTTGGAAAGTGGGGAACGAAGTTTATCTTAACGCTAGGTTCCCTCTGCCTATCCTGCTGTGTGCGGGGTGGCGTGAAGCTGAACAATAATGATGTGGGGAAAAAGACGATTGAGAGAGTTTTTAAGTAATAAAAAAGAGAAACAATAGTTTTCTGTGAATATCCCCATAAAGAAACATCTTACTTAATCTCATGTACAACATGTACGGCCATCCTCGCGCCAGTAGCTGCTACAGGGTGTCCCAGCGCTAGAGCACCGCCATGAGTGTTCACTTTACTCTCATCTATCCTTAATTCCTTTATTGTAGCTAAAGCTTGAGTTGCGAAAGTTTCGTTTATCTGTAATTATCACTTACCAATAATTGAAATTAACTAAAATTATAATAGTTATTATTTCCACTCATTTAGGGTATTTATAAATCGCTCTCAAGTTTAAGATCGATCTCAAGATCTATCTTAGACTTGAAAACGGTTTATAGATACGGATCTTAGAGTTCATCATGTTCATCGAATGACGGTATCCACTGCTACGCTTTGTATAATTAAGACAAAGACGATTTTATATAAGACTAGCGACCCCCTTGCGGCTTCGCCCGCTTTTACTACTGGATTATTCATATAATGTATGTTTGCAAAGTACTTAAGATAATGTGGAAATTAATTAAATTCTAATGCAACCCGCATTTTCGTAGTTTCAATAAGGATTTTCCAATTGTTTTACACAGCAAGGATTTTTTAGTAGGTACCGTAATTTAAAATCTGTGCTACTAATCTTTTCAAATACTTATTAAAATATATTTAAATGACTATTTTTAGATAGTTAAATGACTATTTTTAAACGGAAGAAATTATAAACAAAAGCCTACCTACAATAACTACTACAAAAAATATGAAACCAAATATATCGCGCTGAAATAATACATTCAACTCCAATTATCCAATACGTGCAAACGCATCTAAATCTTCGTTGCTATGCCTCTATAGCGGGCGGGTTTTTTTTTCGAGCTTGTGGTTAATGCTGAAGAGGGTATTCTGTCCCTGATGAAAAGCAAGCACTACGTGGCTGCCTATGAGGAAAATTAAATAGAATGCATTGGCCGAGAATCGAACCCGGGCCGCCCGCGTGGCAGGCGAGCATTCTACCACTGAACCACCGATGACTGCTCATGACGCGCTTGTATAAGCAAAACGTCGCGGGGCGCGTTTCGCAGCAAGGATGTTTTGATATTGTAACAACTTCTAAAGTACTTATTAAGAACAGTAAAAGACAGTTTTGATCTACATTAAATGGCCAACGTAACTAATATACTTATTTATATGCTGAGAGTAAGGGATAAGTAAAACTTGAGTCGGCACAGCTGATGAGTCAACGGCGTGATGTGTCAACAATTAAATGCGTTTTTCTCTAAAACTATTCGCAATTTCGAAATAGTGTAAAAAGCAAATTTTATCTTCGTTTAACGTAGAAAATTAATAAAGTATTTTAAAGGATAAGGATTAATACCATTATGGAAAAATATCGCTCACAATAAAAAATATATTGAAATTACTATTTTTAGACAGAAATATGATCACTACACGTTATCCTTAAAAGATAAAAATATGCTCTCGCGGAATTTTTTGTAGATCTTATTAAGAGGGAAATACTTATTAATAGGGGAATACTCCAGTACATTATTTTCATGTAGTACTTACCATTAAAGCAGCGCATGCGCGAAAGTGTCTCAACGGGTAGGACTTTAGACACATTTATCGTATTTATGTTAATTTACATAAGAATGTACAAATAATAAACTATATATAAACCTTCCCTGAGAAATACTCGACCTAATGGTGAAAACCACATAAAAATCCGTTGGGTGGTTTAGAAGAAGAAGAGTTAGAAAGTTCAGACAGACACGAAAAGCGACTTTGTTTTATAAGATATAGGATATAAACAATAATTCATAAATGAGATTTGACTAACTTTTTTAAGTTCAAAGTTTTCCTGTATTTTATAAAATATAGACGATTTATTTGTGACATTATTATTTGCTAATAGTAACAGTAGTAACAGTAGTATATACTGCCAATAGTAACAGAAAGAAAGACATATCTTATAAAAATAAGTGGGTAAGAATTTGGTGGGTAGTTCTACAAAAGTCAAGAATTAAAAAAAACACTTTTTTCATATACTACATATTAATTAAATACAAAATATAAGCTTACCTCAAAAACATCAACATCATTAATATTCATTTCTAATCGATCTAAAAGTTTTCTAATCGCCGGCACAGCAGCTACGCCTGTCTCTAAAGGATCGACCCCCACACACGCCCAACCTGCAATCCTCGCTAGAGGTTGTAGATTATTATTTTTTATGATTTCTTCGCTAGCTATTACTATAGCAGCTGCACCGTCTGCTGGAGCCTAAAATATATTGATCTTAGTAAGCTTATTTTTCTATTATATAAATAGTTGGTGATTGTAATTTTTGTATTACTTTGCAAAATTAAGGATGCAGTGTATCGTGTATCTCTCAGGAAGGTACTTTGGTTCTGGAAGGTTCCAGGAGTTTGGAGGTGGATTCTTTGGTTGGAAGGAACCTGTTGGGTAACAACTCCAAAACAGGTTCAACTTTTACTTTATTTTTGTGTTTCTGTTATTTTATGCGATGATCGTTCTGTTATGTGGCTTAAATTGTAGTGGTACTTTTGTTCTTAACATTTTATAATTTTTCTTTTTCTATATAGTCTCATTTCTGAGACTGTCTCCACTAACCACCTTCTTGCCCCCATATAATGGCACGCACGTTACGTCATTTTGCACATTTTACGTTTAGTAAAGGTCTGGGTTTTTACATGAACATATTTCTAATTTATTAATTGAATTTTAATAATGCACAGCACTAGTAGAATCATTTTGAATTTGGTGTCGATAGGGAGAAGAGCTGGTACAGGTGTGATCCCCTTAATTCTACCCTTGTTTCGTAAGTCCTAGGCACTATTCTGAGCTCCTCACCCTACAACTTGGTTGGTACCCTCAAGGCCATGGAATCTCTGGAATGAGTTTCTTCTTTTATCTGTATAAAGGAAGTACCTAAGAACTTACAGCTGAATTAAGAGAAGTCACTATACGTCCACCAGAGAGGAGGACCGGCTCTGTATTAAATCTGTCTATATTCGGTACTTCTTCCAATTCGTCATTCTCTACTATAACTTCTTTCTTACCTAATGTTACTGCTAAATTTGTTATTTCACTTTTTAACAGTTTTTGTTCTTGCGCTGAAATGTTACAATTGCTTTAGAATAAGTGCATGTTTTATCTACTGGGATGTTGGTCTCTTGTTTTATATTTCGGATTTTTATTTAGTAATATAATTAATCAATTAGGAATTTTATTTAGATTTGATTGATTAGATTATTTTTGACTTATAAACCATATGTCGGTATATATTTTGGTCATAAGATAATATGTATGTTTGTATATCAGGTATATGAATAGCCTAGTTTAGCCTGGCCTTATTTGTTGTAAGAATAAAGACAAGTATACCTAGTAAGGTATACCTACTTAGTAATATAAATCTGAAAAGTTTGTTTGGTTGAACGCGCTAATCCCAGAAATTGCAACTTCAAATTGAAAAATTTTTTTTGTCTTAGATTTTCGAGGAAGGTTATAGACTATGTACCAATGACGTAACAATAAAAAATATAACATAAAAGAGAGAGATAGAGTGTTTTCGAGACCATGATGCATTTTTAATTATGAGTCAAGCAAGCGAAACCGCGTGTCAAAATAATTATATTTTTTTAGATACATATCAAGAAACTAATTTATGTTGCTATAATATAAGCAAGCCAAATGCTAATGGTGACATAATGTAACTCTAATTTCTAATTTAATATTAGAAATTCTATATTACAAGAAAAAAAATATTTACCCGCTTTTCTTTTTAAATGGCTTTTATAAGCAAACGCATCAGACATATCTCTGTTTATTTTGTATCTATCGCCAATGTCTTCGGCCATTTTTTGTACAGTCAGTCCTGTATAACTGTCGGGATAGTGATTTTTTATATGATCTTCGAATTGATAAGGTTTTCCAAGAATAGTACCAAATCTTACATTTCTCACCAAAAATGGCAGTGATGACATGAGTTCAGTTCCTCCAGTAAGACATGCTTGAGCTGAACCAGCTATTATTTCCTAATAACAAAAATATTATAGACAGTTATAAGATTTTTTTCAAAATCAAGTCAAGTCAAGCTTCAAAGTAAGTTCAGTAAAATTTATTTTAATCTACCCTTTTTTAGACTAGGTGTATTGAATAGCGAAAGGCAATTGGATTATAAACGTTTTCACAGGTGATGATCAAGCTTTATTTTATCATTTATTTGATAAACTACTGAGTTTTTTTACTTTACCATGCCCCCTGTAATTACAGCTTGAAGGCCAGAGCCACACGCCTTATTTACTCCTAATGCAGATTTTTCTACGGGAACCCCGGAATAAGTACCACAGTACCTTGGAGTTTTACCTCCATCGCATTGACTAAGCTGAAATATATAAAAAAAGTAATTCATTTAACCATATCGCGGCATATTTAATATATTTGATGACATGATTATTAGAAATTATCTAAATGTAATTAAAACTCACTTTCGGAATAAAAAAATAGTTGGCCATATACTTATAAACTTCGGGAGTCTCATTCGCAGAGGGCGCCAATTGGTGAGCATAAAAACGGTAGCTCAAAAGGCGTCACAATTTGTACGCGTACACAATGTTTACATAGCTTTGAGATACCTATGGGGGAACTTGTTTATATTTATCACATCAATTACCACAAATGACTTACAAAATTAACATTTCCAACGATTGTAGCATCTATTAATGAACTGTCGAAATTGGCTGTTTTCAATGCATCTTTTGCCGCAGCCGCAAACGCGTATGATGCTGGCAACTCTCTGAGAGATCCGCCATATTTGCAAAATGGCGTCCTTTTCGCGCCAACCACGAAAATACCTAATAATAATACAGTACAATATTTCTTCAAATGTTTACAAGTAAGTTAGGATACTTCTTTTAATAAAAAAATAACACAATATATAAAATAAATATTTGAAAGTACTTAAACATGAAAATAACAATATGTAAGTATTACAAACAAAAAACAAAACAATCAATTAATATTACATAATTACATTAATAAAAGAAAGAAAAATAAGATAACTTATCAAACATTACCTCTAGAAACGAGTGCCATGACGATACCCAGCGGACTGATAATTTGATAACTCACTAAGAATTAAGATTGCAAATAACCTAAAAGAGATACGGCTGTTGTTTTTTTGTTATTTTAAATGTTGAACAAAACAATTTTTATCATAAACTATCTTTATTTTATGGTTTTAGATTTTTTTTAAAGGAAAAATGGAGGTTGGTATGTATATACATATAGGCATATATTTTTATTTAATGAAAGTATATAGTGTCTATTTATATTATAATGACTGATTTGCTTCTTATAATAGTAATTTTAATAACATTATCGTAATTGACGTCATCATGCGTCATTGATTTAGTGACAATGGTCGTGGGTTCAATGCGCGAAGGAATTTGCCTACCTATGTATGTTTATATTGCAAAGTTGAAGAGTTTGTTTGTCTGAACTTGCTTATCTCAGAAGCTCCTACGGCTTAAGTTGAGAAAATCTTTCTGTGTTGCATAGTTTATTTATAGAAAAATTCGATAAAAAATATTTTCAATCACCACGCAGACAAAGCCGTAGGTCAAAGCTGTCGTGTATAATTTTATTATATCAAATAAGAAATCGAACTTCAATATCTTACAAATAGAAATAGGTAAACAAAAACACATTATTTATAACAAAAATATTTATTTAAATATAAAATTCATTACAAAAAATTAAGAAAAATATATACATATTTTATTGACTTTTATATCAGACTTTTTCAATGAGTATTGCAATGCCCTGTCCTCCTCCGATACAAGCTGAACCAATGCCTCGTTTAAGGTTACGTCGTCTGAAACGAAAGTCATTATAATTATTAAAAGTAGAATTATAATATAAATACTTATAATTATTATTATTTATACATATCTATATGTATAAATAATAATAATCACATATCTTCGACCTCATCTGGGTAGGAAAATAAATTAATATGTATTTTTTTGTTAATGCATCGGTTAAAATAAAACAACTTGTAAGGGAAGTTGTAAAATAATAAATAAAAAGTACAGCAACAGAAAATACAGCAAAAAAATAAATAAATAAAATACAGCAATAAAAAAAAAATATTTGTTTATTTTTTATAGTTATATATTATTTTAAGCGTTATTGTAAGTGCTATAGTAAAAAAATTACATTGTTGTCCATTACAGAGTATAATTTTTTTATTATAATGAACAAAGCGATTGGGGGCAAAGTCTAGTATAATTATACTAATCCTATTTTATATTTTTAAGCTATAGTATCGATACATTCTTTATTATAATGAATATTTCTTAATATCTTCGACCTTATCTCCGTTGGGAAGCACTATCACAGTTAATTTTACTTCATACCAAATTACATAAAAATGTTTCAAGTCAACATATTTTATGTACCTAATTCTTTTCAAATCGATAAAAATTAAAATTACGTCATAAGTAGCTAAGCCATTTTTTATTGTTATTGTAGTTAGATCTATGTTTATTTACAGAATTGAAACAAAAAAGGTTGAATTGAACAAGATCACACTACATTGTTGTACATTACTTCACAATCACAATCTTCTCTTGCATATAGCTAGGCAGACAGAACTTAGTGTCAAGACACTCCTTTCTTCCTTTAACCTACCTCAATTCATGGGTTAGATGCGCCATAATCCTAGCTCCAGATGCTCCAAGTGGATGTCCTACCGCTACAGCTCCCCCATTTACGTTTAATTTATTCTGATCAAGGTCCAAAGCTTTTACACAAGATAGTGTTTGAGCTGCAAACGCTTCGTTTATCTAGAGATAAAAAAAAATACATAAGAAAAAATAGTTTTTTTTTGTTTAATCGGTTATTCAAGCTGCTTTATTAGATTTATGACATGGCGATTGGTTAATAACACCATAAAAATAACCTTTTATATTTGGGAAAACAATCTTTTAACATTGATTTTTATGCCTTTTACATCTTTGCATACGAAACGTACGGTTTACCACACCAGAACTAAAAATAAAAATATTAAATATTCATGTTATCAAGTGGGAATCCAACCCACGACTCGTCGTTTAGAGTCGCACGCTTGTATCCCTGTACCACTACTGGCCCCGTAAATAGGTATTTAAATCTAAACTTTAATGAAGTTTAGCCTTACCTCAACCAAATCTATATCATTAAGCGACATGTTAGCAGCGCTAAGTAGGCCCTGTATAGCTGGTACAGGTCCAATTCCCATGATCCTGGGCTCCACCCCCACGAATGACCAACCGAGCAATCTGGCTAACGGCTGTAAGTTGTTCTGTTTTAGTCCTTCTTCACTTGCTAGTATTAGGGCACCTGCTCCGTCGTTCACACCCTATGTAAGGTAAAGGTCGAATTATTTCTTTATTTTAAAATATTTTAGTTCAGTTAGCCGATTTGGGATATAAATAAAATACGTAGAAAACTTTAACAAGCAAAACTAAACCTATCCTGTTATCAGACAAGAATTGATTCATATGAGGACAATATTCGTCAGTGAAACTTAATGACTATATTTCTGAAAATATTTTATTAGTACATATTAACAAGAGTAAGTAGTTTTTAAAGTTATCAATCAGTAATGGGACAATTGGCCATATCGTATGTGTTATTAAAAAGCTTTAATACAATTATATTGGAACAATAAAAAATAAAGTCTTACCGAAGAGTTCCCAGCGGTAACGACCCCGCCCTTTCTAAAAAGTACTGGCAATTTATGTAAAGCTTCAAGTGTAGTTTCTGGGCGAGGATGTTCATCTTTGTCCATGATAATCTCCTTTTTCTTTATTTTAATAGAAACTGGTGTTAATTCCGCTTTGAAGACACCACTGTCATGAGCTGAGCAAGAGAAAAATACGAAGATATACTTAAGTCTCTTTTTTTGGTCGCCGACCACCGTAGCGAGCAGACGTGTCGTACTATTGCAAAGAAATATGTTACGGGATTTTAGTCGTTATTATAGTAATCTTTAAAGTGCAATTTCCAATACATTGCATAATTTCGATCACCGAGAGTGAAAGGAACGCAGCGAAACTCATCGGCAATTCGTCTTCTTCGAACGATCTAAAGGTGCGTACAGAATACAAGTGCAGTTATTAGCGAAAGATAATTTTTAGAAAAAATCAAAATGAATGTTCGGCATTCTCCTACGAAGGGAGTGCCTCAAAAAATACCAATGGGTGGTAGTAGCACCTCTCAACCAGATTTATCTAAAATTGCTTTAGACTCATTAGAACCTGATCTTAGATATGCAGGCAAGCGTAAGAGAAAAACTCCTGAAAACGAGTTCGCGCATCAATTTGGCGAATTTAAAAATGAAATTTTGGGGGTGATTAGAGAGTCAAGTCAAATTCAAAATGATAAAATAAATACTATTATTGATAATACTACCTCCATCGTGGAACAATTGCACAGTATAAAGACCACCACGGACTATCTAATAACTGAAAACAATAACTGTAAATCAGAGATCAAGACCTTAAAAGACGTTATCAAGTCAAATGAAGAAGAAATAACTGAACTCAAAAACGAAATTAAGCAGCTAAAATTAAACGTGGAAGCACCATCGGTTTCGCAACTGCCAAACTATAATAGTGAATCACTTTTGGTTGAATGCCAAGAGCGTGCAGAACGAAGCAAGAACGAAGAAGTCATAACTGGAATACCCGAGGAAGATCTGACTAGCCTACTAGCACGACAAGACGCCGACAAAACAAAACTAAGTAAAATAACTAGAACTATATACCCGGACTGCCCTGAACCTATTAAAGTTTTTCGTCTGGGTAAATATGACAGTAAGAAGACACGACCTCTAAAACTATGTTTTAGCTCTCAAGACACAGTAAAAACCATTCTGCGAAATAAAGATAACGTAAAAGTAGATGGCGTGCGAATCTACTCTGATCAAACACCTCAACAACAAAAATGCATATATAATCTCAGAAATGAACTCAAGAAGCGTCAAGACAGTGGTGAAGAAAATCTTAAAATAAAATACATTAAAGGAATCCCTAAAATAGTAAACCAAGAGGAGCCAAAAAACTAAATAATAAAAAACCTACATTTGTAAAAGCAACTACTAAATCCATAACCTATGAAATTACAAACAACTATACAGATATAACAACTTCAAAAAAATCAATCAAATTTCTCTATGCAAATGCTCGTAGCATTGTGAAACCTGGCAAACTGGATGAATTGAGATGCATTATAGCAGCCTTTGAAACAACACTTCATGTTATAGTTTTGACGGAAACTTGGATAAAAAATGAAAATGACGCACAGAGACTAAACATACCAAATTATACCCATTACTACAATTATCGGACAACTACAAGAGGCGGTGGTGTATCGATATACGTTCATAATGGCATGAAACACTCATTTATAGACGAAGAATATGTAGACTGTAATCATTTCTTATGGATCCACTTAGAGAACCTATCTTTAGATATTGGAGCGATATATAAGCAGCCACCTTCAAATTTAAAATTTTTTTTAGATTTTTATAGTAAGCACTTGAGTGGTAAAAGAAGAGCTATTGTTTTCGGGGACCTTAATTTAAATTTACTTAGTAGGCAAAAATCTATAAAAGAATATAAGATAGTGTTAAAAGAAAATGGGATGAAAATATTAAACAAGATCGATATGGAACATTGTACACGCGAAACGGAAACAACCAAGACTATACTGGACCATGTTTGCAGTAATCTTAAAGAAAATGAATTCCATATGTCTATCGTTGAGTCTGCCTTGTCTGATCATAAGCAAATTTATTTTGAAGTAAAAAGAACGCATCCGGAACGAGTTAAACGATTAAAATACGAAGCAATCAATTACAATCACCTTTATCAAACTCTCAAAGATCATTCATTCACCAATTTAGATTACAAATATACAACAATAGAAAAGTTTTTACTACAAGCCATTTCAAAGAACAAAAATATCAAGACCAAAATACTAAATCCACTAAGCAAAGACTGGATCAATAAAGATGTGATATCGTCAATTAATAAAAGAAATATGCTCCTGCGCAACCTGAAGCAAACACCAGATAATGAAAAATTGAAAATCGACTTTTTACTGCAACAAAGTACAACGCACGAATTTATTCAGAACACCAAAAGTAAACATTATTACGAAGCTTTTAAAAAATGTGAGAATAATCTTCTAAAGATGTGGCAACTCATAAACAATTTAACTAGCAATAAAACAAAGAGTAACCAAATTCCTCTAAAACTTAATACCTCTACAGGTGAAATCACTGACACAAAACAAATATGCGAATGTTTTAATGCTTTTTTCTCGAAAATAGGTGCTGAGCTGGCAAGTAAATTTCCGATCACAAACCGAAATAATATATCTTATGTGGAACAAAGTAATACATTTAACCATACCCAACTCAATGATGATAACGTATTAAGTAAACTAAAACCTGCTACTCTGAACGAGGTCCTTAAAATAATCAATAACTTTAATTCAAACACAAGTACTGGTATAGATGGAATTAGTACTAAGGTGGTTAAATGTGTAAAAGACTTGTTGGCTGAGAAACTAACAAAATGCATCAACAGCTGCTTTGAAGAAGGAAAATTTCCAGACCCTTTAAAAATTGCTAAAATCAATCCTATATATAAAACAGGTAGTAAACTAGACCCTGGAAATTATCGCCCTATATCTGTACTACCGATTTTATCTAAAGTTTTTGAAAAAATTATGCATAATCGCCTTTATGAATTCCTTGAATCAAAAAAAATTCTCTTTGAAAAACAGTATGGTTTCCGACCGAAGTCAAATACCGTTGCAGCTACTATTGATTTAGTTACAACAATCAAAATCAACATAGATAATAAGAAAATAACTTTAGGAGTGTTCATAGACTTGAAAAAAGCTTTTGACACCGTGAGCCATGAAAAACTCTTAACTAAGTTAAAAAGTCTAGGAATTGCAGGATCTGCTTATAAAATATTTGAATCGTACCTTTCAAACAGATACCAAATTGTGAGAATAGATGGAGTTCAGAGTACGCCCCAGCTGATAACCTATGGCGTTCCCCAAGGATCAGTCCTCGGCCCCTTGCTTTTTCTGGTGTATATAAATGACATCCATAAAGCAGGCTTAAAGGGTGATTTAACACTATATGCTGATGATACCAGTCTATTCTACTCTGGTAAATCTATAGCATCAATAGCGGAACAAGCTCAAGTTGATCTAGATCTTTTGCATACGTGGCTGCAATCAAACCTACTTACTGTAAATACATCTAAGACGAATTACATTATATTTGCTGCCAAGAATAAAAAAATTGGGGAGTATAATCCACTTACTATCAATGGCGAGAAGATTAATAAGGTTAACAAGGAAAAATACCTAGGTCTAATTCTTGACAGCAAGCTGAGCTGGGTACCGCATATTGAAAGTGTAAGAAGTAAGCTGACTTCCCTAACAGGAGCACTCCGCAATATAGCCCGATGTCTCCCGAGGGAGGTACGATACATAATCTATAACTCCATGGTCAAGTCGCATATAGATTATCTAGTTGAGGTCTGGGGAACAGCTGCAAAATCCAATTTACAACCTCTGCAAATAGCCCAGAACAAAGTGATTAAAGCCTTATTTCGGTATCCATACCTAACACCAACCATAAAAGTGTACAAAGAAACAAATCTTATGACTGTTCACCAAATATATAAATATAATACATGTATTATTATAAGAAAAATTCTGACTAAAGACATACATTCAAAATTAGTATTTACAAAAAAATTACACATTCAAAAAACGCTAACTAGACAAGCTCATAACATCTCGCTTAGAACACCTAGAACTAAATATGGAAGAAAAAATATTATGTATGAAGGGGCAAATCTATATAACTCATTACCAAAGGATCTTAGAGACATTACTTCTTTAAATTCATTTAAAAAATTACTTAGAGTACATGTGATAAAGGATTTCTCAACATTCTAAAACATACCATAATCTAAACTTAGAAGCATAAAACAATAAATGGCTAATTAATCATGTGAAATTTACTCTATTTACAAACAATACCAAATGTATTAAATTAATATAATCATAATTAATACTATATTTTTGTAAGCTAACGTAACTATCATTGTGGTCTCGGCCTTATATTTTGCTCAAACATGTTTATGAGTTGATATGTTGAACTACCCCCAAAGCAAATTATTATTTACTAATTGTTGTAATTTTTCTTTTGGATTGTTTTTAGTGTTGTTCTATGTTTATAACTAACCAAAATATATTTGTAAGCTACGCTGGACGGCAATAAGATATTGTAATATATATAAGTATATTCTCAGTAAGTGAATTGTAATTCTATATGAGAATAAATGAATTCTTAAACCGTAAGTACTATAAAAAAAAATTAAACACAAATGGCTTCAATTCTCGTCTGGGAAAACGTAGTAAGATTTTTTATATTTAAATTTTTATTTCATTCATTTTCATTTAAGTTCCTTACTTCATATAAGAGCTTAATTAAGAGGCCTATCACTATTTCTGCTTACATTCTAATGAATGTCTATAAAGATACTTTAGAAGAAAAGTTTTAGATGAATTACATACCGGCTTTCCACTTCTGCTGAGAATTATACGCAAATTCATCGACTTCTCCTCTTTTCAAGTTATATTGGTCAGCTAAATTCTCCGCCGTTTGTGGCATTGTGAAGTTACAATACGTGTCCAAAGAACTCTTCAATAATAAATCTTCAAACTCCGTAGTAACTCCCAAAGGAACACCAAATCGTACGTTTCGTACTACAAAAGGTACAGCAGACATATTTTCTGTACCACCTGCTAAGGATATTTGGGCACCTCCCGTCAGAATATCCTGAAAAATGTTATGTTTATTATATTTTCTTCACGCATTTCCTCTATTAAAATAAAAAGAAAGATCAAGGAAAGTCAGTGAAGACATAATAATATCAACTACATACTATATGAATGATTTATTTCTTTAGTTTTTATTTTATTCAATTTTTTGAGTTATCATCATGATTTTTGAAAGATATTACAAATGCATTTTGCAGTTAGAAATAGCGAAAGAAAATGAAGTTTTAATACACAATGTTATACTTTGTTTGTTATTTAATGATTTTATGAAATAATTGTAAGAAATTATATGGGATTTTAATTAAGAACGATCGCGTGCGGTTAAATACTTAAGTCTTAAGTAATTCAAATAGAAACGTTTTGTTGTGTTTTTATTGAAACTTATTGATAATTGTATATTCTCATATTTTTTTATTAAAATTCTTCAAATATAACGTAAATAATAATCTTACTTGAGCACTATTAATGACAGCTTGGAAACCAGATCCACACAGTCTATTAACCCCAAGAGCTGGTTTCTCATGAGGAATACCTGACTTCAAGGCCGCATGTCGAGGAGATAAGCCTCCATCAGAACTTGCACTTAGCTAAAAATATAAAGAGTAGTTTATTATATTTTATTTTTTTATATCTTATTAATTAATTATGCAAGCTGAAGTGGTAATTGGTAGGCCATATTGTCAGGAGGACCGACAACCAATGGGGAAGAAAGCTCCTCGAATGGCGATAGTGGAGGTCTATGTCCAGCTATGGACTTTATTATTATATCAGATTTTTTATGTTTTATGTATTTGTCGCACTATGGATAGGATTTTGATCACAATTAATTTTAACGGACTAAGTACTTGTTCCAGTGATAGGTAAGCTCTTTACTTTCTATTTATTTTTATTATTTACAGCTTTCATAACAAGACGAGACAATAAGACAGTACAATACTTTCTAAATACATATTACGCGTTTTTCTCACTTAAGTAAGTATACAGTAAAAACTGCCTTTTCTCTCCCTCTTTCTAAAATAGTATAATCCGACATAAAGTATTCACTAGTAGTACACTAACACTACTAGAAAGAAAGAGATATTCTTTCTAGTAAAATAGTACTGTTTGATCGACAAAACTAATTTATCATTGCACACAGCAGATACAAGGTCCTCCTTTGGCGCATACGATAATTATTTTATTCTTTTGATATTTTTATTATTCACCCTTCATGAGATTATAACGCAGCGGTTGTAGGTACGATCCCCACTCAAAGGAATGAATTATTTATTAATATTTTCGCTCTTGCATCAAGGCCCAGACTTTCCTCCGAATTTTTCGAGGTTTTTCGTTGGCAATTGATTGTCTTAACACTATAAGGTTATAGGTTCCCTCTGCCTACCCTGCTATATGCTGGAGATACAGCGTACTTACAGTATTGACGATTCCTACGTTGACGGTGTCTATCGCACTTGGCGCGACATTACCAGATTTCATAGCATCTTTTGCGGTTACGGCCAACAGGTCGGCCGGGTGGATGTCTTTCAACATTCCACCCATTTTGCCGAATGGCGTTCTTTTTGCTGCCACTATGTATATTCCTAGAAAAAATGTGTAATGTGAGGCCATTGGTGGGAGATGCAACGGGTTGTGGGTTCGATACCTAGTCGGCGAGATGAAATATTTTTATTTCTTTGAACGCGGCATTGTATTGCGCCAATAAGCACGCAATGCCTCCAGAATTCGGCGAAAAGTGGGGGGGTGTCTTAATGATAATTGAGTGTCTTAAGATTAGGTTCCCAGGTTCCAGGACCCACTTTCCGCTGAATCTTGGAGGCTGAAGCAGAGAAGTGGCGGAAATCGATATCGTGCTTACCAAATATTAATTATTTCATTTCGTCGCATGGGAATCGAACCCACAACCTGTTGCCTTTATAATCGTACGACTGACCTCAAAAGTCGACTGGTGTATACAATACGTATTTAAATTTATATTTTTAGTGATTTATATTATAAAAAATAAAGTTTCTTTACATATCTTGTTTTTATAAATCCAGTTTACAAGGTAAATATAAAATAATAAAGTGTTCGATAAATTAAAATAAAAAACATTGATAAAAAGGACACGACATACAGTCGTAATCATAATCCTTCATTTGGACGTTGACCTCTTATAGAAATACATAAACATACAACATACATATAAAACTGTTTACCAATATGAAAATACATAATATATTAATTATGTAAAATTAAATAAAATACTCCAAAACAAGTAGGTAATATTGTAGAAATGACGATTCATTCTTTAAGGTTATATTTGCAAATAAATATAAAATATAAACTTAGAGAATAATGGAATTAGAGTTTAAAAATCATTCTTCGAATAATAATTAAAAAAAAACAACTTATTAAGCAAGATAATAAAAAATATAGAACCTTTTTTAACTGCTACAGCCATTTTTCTTATAAAATCACTCAGCACAACACAAACTGAACGACCGCTATCAACACCGGTCTGTTTATGTATGTACTATGTAAGTACTTGTTCTTGTGCAAACTGCAATGATATAATTATTTTCTAATACAAATTCTTTATTTCTTTATATCAACACGGAATTCTACTATACTGCTTGTATGAGAAGTGAATTAAGAAAATTATTTTAAATAACTTGTTACAGTAGCAAGTAAAAGTGTGAAAGCTTGTGTTTTTCATTACTATTTAAAGTAATAAAAGGCACCCCAGAATTTCTACTAACCAAAAAATAAGCATTAAGTCAAAAGTTTTGTGATTTTCAATAAAGTGAGAATTCTAAAATATCGTTTACCTATATAGAAGCAGTCTTTAATACAGTATTATAAAAAATATATAACGTTATCATTCATGAATTTTTTTTATTATTATATTAAAAAAGTTGAAATGAGAGAGTTGGCGAGCGAAGCGAACAAGACAAACTCTCCTAATCGTTAGATTATAATTTTATAGTTTGAAATTATTTATATGTATAACGTGATGACATCAACAGGTATTATAAAAATATTTAATTTTTATATTGAGTAATAAATTCAAGTCAATATTTTAAACTTAATGCATTTACCCATTAAAGTTAATGTTGTAGGTAATTTCATATATTTTTTTATCTTTCTCCATATTAAAATTATTATTAGTAGGTAGTAAATACTTATTTTAAATTGTAAATTATCTGAAAAACTAAAAACATTATATCGTACCTACCGGTCATTATCATTGTAATCTTTATAATATAATAGATATACTTAATATAAAGATAATTCATTGTTTTTCTGTTTTCGTTCACAATAAAAGTTTATGTAAATGCTCAAAATAGCCACGTCTAGAACGGGATACTACAGTGCTCCGTTGAAGGTAACTTTTTTAAGCTTCACTTTCTATTCCTAGAGGAATAGTCAGAGACGATAGAGCGCCAAAAGCTACGGCCTCTGCAATCTGCATACCTCTCTCACCTCGTCCACTATCGCCAATCCACACATGCATGACCTCCTTGTGGCGGGGGGTCCTCAAGAGTTAAATTAAATTTTCTGAGCTAAGACTAAGAGCGCGATGGTCAATCTCTACTCATATATCATATCAGGGGAATAACAGTACTCAAGAAGTTCTTTACTGAATCTCTATGAAAGATAATGCATGAAGCATAAAAAAGACATTAAAAATATTTCCATCAATGATTTGTTATGGGTTCAAATCTGACTAAATAAAAATATATATGTATTTTTAAATGAACAAAATAACAGACATCATAATGGCGTGTCCTATCACTAGGTTAGGTGTTTTTGATGTTAAATATGAAATGTACTTAAAATTTTATTGTAAAAAATAAAATCGAATGGAAATTTATACTACGTGGTACTAGATTTTATGTAATAAATAATAAATGAAACACAATACCTTTGAAAAACAAACGGTTTATTAAAAAATATAATTTTATATTGTATAATATCAAAATACATAATACTCTACAAAGTCTTTTGATTGAATATTTCTTACAACATTCTATAATGCAAACTACGTTTGTAAAAATCTTTCTTTAATAGGAGTATAATTTAATTAATAATACGTTAATATTCTTAAAAATAAAATATCTTTTAACAATAGTGACCCATTTTATCTGTATAGACAACAAATTAATAAAAAAACATCTATGAACATTTTTCATTGTGAAAAAAATACAATATATGAAATATTTGTACAAAAAAAAATACATCAAACAATATCAAGATAATTTAGTAAAATATTTTTTAATGCACTTCCTTTAGAAAAAATATATGTGTAACAATTTTAAATATTACTTTTTAATAATAATAATATCTATATGTAACAAGAACTTTACATATTTAATACAAATTAGCAGTAATATTGTAAAAACAAGGCAGTAAGATGACAAAGGCAAAATGGCCTATCCCACATTTTTAAAAAAATACAAAAAAGGCACTTTTTAAACGACTTCGAAAAGGATATCAACTAGATATGTTGTTTTTTCTTACTATTAATCAATATCATACTTCATTTACATAAATATAACATATTATAGAGATATAAAATTAATAATTTTAAAGTGATTTAATTTAGTATTTTTGTTTATTTATTTTATTTAAAGAGCTTCAACCATTAATGCGATGCCTTGTCCTCCTCCGATACACGCTGAACCAATTGCACGTTTGAGGCCGCGACGTCTAAATAAATGTAATGTAAATAAATAAACACGGATAAAAAAGCTGGGCATTAAGATATGTTATTCAATACGTTATGTTCCTCACCCAAATACAATAAAAAGATTTTAAAAATATTGATATTCAGCGCAACGGTCGTGGGGTCGATGATGTTTACTCCGTAAAAATTATTATACCTACTTAAGTTATTTGCATTTGCCAAAATTTTGAGGTGCATGGGGAATGGTGTGTCTTTTACTAGGTTTCCTCTAGCTACCCAGCTATAGCGAAAAAAGTAAATTTACTTTTTTTACATAAAATTCTAAATAGCTAAGCTATAATTATATAACTGTCTTAACTATCGTAAGATATAACTTTAAGCTCAAACTCCATTCACATATTTAAATTCCACTGCACAAATACATCATATTAATAAATAGTGAATAAATACAAAATATTATAAAAACAACACAAAAACGACAACATTACCTCAATTCATGGACCAAATGGGCTGTAATTCTAGATCCAGACGCAGCTAGGGGATGTCCTAGGGCCGTGGCTCCACCGTTTACGTTCAATTTCTCCATATCTAGCTTCAAAGCTTTCGCACAAGATAACGTTTGTGCGACGAACGCTTCGTTTATCTGTGGAATTGAAGGGAATTGAACCTGTGACCCTTTTTGTTTTGATACAATGGCATGTGGCGTGTTTCACCTTTATATAGAAATTGTGTCAAAATTCAACGGGAAGGGGAGAACAGTGTTAAGAACACAGAACTTAACGCGTTAAGGTACCAACATTTTTATTTATGTTTAATTTAGCTTCCTTTATCTGTGGAATTAGTTGGAATTGATTCTGTGATCCTTTTTGTGTAATTTATTTACACTGAACTGTGTGTGGTGAAAGGTAAACATATTAAAAACATATCTTTATCTCTGTTTCGATTGGATTTCGGATTGTGACTTCATTGAGTGTGAAACAAACAATCAAAACGATTCTTATATTAAATTAATGTTTAATTTCTCCATAATTTTTTAGACACCAATGTAACGTGTGTTTGTTGACCAATGTAACCAATGTTAATTTATCTGTGGGATTAGTGAGAATTGAACTTGTGATCTTTTCGGCGTAGATCATTACATATTTTCTTATAAACGAGAAAATACGGGTATATAGAAATTGTGGTTATGAATTTAATTCACACCTTAAATTAAATATTCCCGTTGAGTTCCGCCATTGAACACAGATTGAAATTTCTCATAACATAAAACAATGTAAACAAAGTACAAATGTTAGTCTTTTTAATTGTAACGTTATTTATGAAAAATTAAAGTTGTCAAAGTTCAAATTGCTTTGTAATACATGCATATTATAATGATTAAATGTTATTTAGAGTTTATCTCACGGGAAACAAACCTAGGACTTCCGGTAAATAAGCTGAGATAATTTCATTACATTGTAACATACTATATAAATGAAAATATAAATTACAATAGCATATCGTCGCTTTGGTGGTAAAGAGAGGTAACCCACATAAAATAAATTTTGTGATTTTTTCGCTTCGCTTCCCATTTCTTTGCTCTGGTGTCGAGGCAAAGCGCGGTTTTGAGTTCCGCCACTCAACACAACGCCTCCAGGAATCAGCGGAATGTGGGGAATGGAGTGTCTTAACACTAGGTTCCCTCGCCTACCCTGCCGTGTGCGGGATACAGCGTGAAGCTGATTTAATTTAATTTTTGAACTGTACAGGCCAAGCATTTACTGTAACTTTAAATTATAAACATAAAAAAAAATAAAAAAATTACCTCAATCAAATCTACATCGTTGAGGGTCATCTTGGTTACTTTGAGTAAATTCTCAATAGCGGGCACGGGACCAATGCCCATAATGCTGGGATCAACCCCTACATAGGACCAACCCACTAGCCTGGCTAGGGGTTTGAGATTCTTCGCCACTTCTTCATTTGCTAATACTAAGGCACCAGCACCGTCGCTTATTCCCTAAAGGTATACAAAAATATATATAGACAAATAGTGGTTAAACAATAAAATGACGATATCTGATAATCTGATATCGGAACAAATTGTCGGTTTCCCTTTCAGAAAACTAGAAAAATTAGCATAATCGCATTTTCGATTTTTCAATCGATTTTTTTTTCTTTTTTTTCTTATATTTTTATTATTAAAAACCTCTAAATAATTGGACTCTCTTAAGAATTACACATGTGCCTACAAATACTTATATATAGATCTAAGCCTAATTATTTAATAACATTGATAATAAGTTACAGATAAAACGAAAATTAATAGAAAAAAAAATTGAAAAAAGACTAAAAATTTACCGAAGCTGATCCAGCAGTGACTAAGCCTTCCTTCTTAAATACAGGAGGCAACTTCTTCAAACTCTCAATAGTAGTTTGAGGACGAGGGTGTTCGTCTATTTCAATTTTAACCTCCTTTTTCTTTACTAATAGGGTCACCGGTTCGATCTCCGCTTTAAACACACCTGCGTCGTTTGCTGCGGGACAAAAAAAATTGAAGTTTTACTATTATATTGTATAGAGGAATATAAAAGCCAAGGCGCTTTACAAAATACCGAAACAGGATCAACTGTCGTCGTAAATCAATTAATTTCTACTAAAATCAAATGTTGGTCCTTTCATAGGAATAGGATGTGGATTCCTATTGATCCTATTTCAACAAAAGTAAGTTTGAAAAATAATATCGAATTAAGAGCCCAATTTCTCCGCAGTCATTCCCATAGGTAGCCATTGTAGGAATTCGAGAGATCTGGCTATAATGTATCATCTAAAGAACTACCCAAACTTAAGACAAATATTCCAAAACCCTACCTGTTTTCCATTTCTGCTGAGATTTCAAAGCAAAATTGTCCACTTCTTCCCTTGTAATACCAAATTGAGATCCCAATTTCTCTGCCGTCATGCCCATAGGGAGGCCACAGTAGGAATCAGTGAGTCCTGCCCATAAAGTATCCTCAAAGGCATAAGAACTACCCAATGTTGCACCAAATCGAACCCCACGTACCGCGAAGGGCGCTTGCGACATGTTCTCGACTCCGCCAGCAAGGGAAATTTTAGCTGAGCCTGTTAGAATGTCCTAAGGAATGATAATTTTTATATTATTTACTAGTGGACCCGAACGCGGCTACACCCGCTTGAACTATACGAATATTTATTAAATATATATTTATGAAATTATTTTCAGTTTTCAATAGAGAGATGCGTTACGCAAGCTCATTTTGGGTGACGTTTTCTAACAACAAACTTTGCAAATCGTTGCTTAGCAGCGGTCATAGCACGGTTGTTATTACCATGGCGGAATAAATTGCATGTCAAATTAATAAGTATTTTAATATATTGGTATATATCGAAAATATTACAAATATGAGAAAAAAAAGTATCCTATGTTCATCCCGAGACCCTCAAGTATCTCTATATGAGTATTTTATCACTATTAAATTAGCGGTTTGACCCTGATTGCGTAAAAGACAGACAGACAGACAGACAGACAGACAGACAGACAGACAGACAGACAGAGTTACTTTCGAATTTATAATATAGGTAAGGATTGAGAGCATTTTTATAGTAACTTGATAAAACTAACATAAAGTGGAAAAATAAGAAAGTAATTCATAATGATTGAATATCTTTCTTATATATTTAGCCTCACACAGTATCCTCCACATAGCAGAGTTAGCAAAACGAACTTGGGGACCTAATCTTAAGACACTTGGTTCTCCATTAAGACACTTTCATACTTTTAAATTATTGAGGCATCATATGTTGAGTGGTCCCACCATTTGCCCCATTGTTTTGCTCTCAGAGCAAGGAAATGAAAATATTAAATATTTAATTATTTATTTAAATTTATATTTCCATTTCTTTGCTTTGCTGTTGAGAGTAAGTTATTGGGAATAAGATATGAATTAATAAAATAAATATTTATAATATAAGATATATGTTCACTACCACTAAATCAAAAGGTTTTAATTAACAGTTTCTTCTATACATATTTATATTGATTATGTAGTATCACTATTACAATTAAAATCAAATTAAACCAGATTCACCCTGTATCTTGCACACAGCAGGATAGTTCCCCACTTTCCTCCGAATTCAGGAGACATTGCGTGTTGAGTGGCAGATCTTAACGCCGCTCTTTGTCTCGTCACCAGAGTGAAGAAATGAAAACATAAATGTAAATAAATATTTCATTTCCTTGAATGGAGATTGAACCAACAGCTGTCGTGTTGTAGTCACATCCATGTGCCGCTGCGCCACAATAGCGTCTACATCTCCATTATTATAATATAATTATAATAATTATGTTTTCATAATTTGTGTGCGTATAAAAATTATAAATTATCCAGTACTGCATAATTTTAATAATTAAGTAAATAATACCCTGTCTGAGTATCTTCATTACATTTAATGAATTTTTATGACCACCAACTAAAACTGACGTCAGTATAATTCTTAATTATACTGTATTATAATATTACATAACTTATTTATACATATATAAATAGAGAGATTTACATTATGTTATGGCAAATTTTCTTTAATATCTATATATTTATCTTTCTTATAAAGCTAGATGAGGGCTGCAGGTTCCTGCTAAAACTAATGATTAAATTATGGTGACTATCAATATTTTCTATATAAGAAGATAAAAATTTAAATACTTCAGTTTATATATTAAGCCAAAAAATATTTCTTATTCTGTCTAATAAGATTCTTATAAGGTTTTATATTCTGTATATATAATATTATTTGAACCTTACTAATATAAATAAATATCTAACCTGAGCACTATTAACAACAGATTGGAATCCAGAACCACATAATCTGTTGACTCCCAGCACTGGTTTGTCTTGAGGAATACCAGCTTTTAGAGCAGCATGTCGAGGAGTGTATATACCATCTGTTTGACTTGCCTGATTGATATAGAAATATGTAATATTGTTATTATTATTTTTAATATATGATTAATCATTTAATATTTTTTAAAGAAAAAGCAACTTACCGACATAACCTGCCCAACTACAACAGAGTCAACCTGCTCTGGAGCTACCCCAGCTTCCTTAAGAGCAGCTGAGAAGGCAATAGTTTGTAACTCTGTGGCTGAAGTGTTACGGAACACACCTCCGAATGTACCGAACGGTGTACGTTTCGCACCCACAATGAAAATTCCTAAATATTGTGAGAAATTAGTATTTTGTTATATTTTAAGGTGTTTTAAATGTGGTAATTAAAATTATTGAAACAATGATTTACCCTATACGTTTGCATCGAATCGGAACGGAATCCATTGCCGTTGTTTGTCCAATTCCAATCAGACATTGTTACTCTAATATTAATTCAATATCCTATTTTAATTATATGATTGAAATTTTTCAAAGATATAGTACAGTGTATTACAAAGTCCAGTTTTGCAAAATCACTATATCAAAGTACCGATGTAAAATATTCAATCATTAGATACTCTAGTAGATAGTAGATATCTTGGTATAAATTATAATATAATAATTGTTTGTCATGAGTTAAGATATCAGCATATAAATAATTTGTCCTGAGTAGAAATTAGACCCCAAAACCAGTGTATTTAACATTAAAATGCTTCATTTGCATCGTTCTAAGTGCATTGTACTCATACTATAATTTATAGTAACTACATAATTATAAAATATAAATAATTAAAGTTATTATAAAATAAAAACGTCAAAGTCAACGGCCTTAAGCAATCTTGACCTTGACTTTTGTACCTTCTTTTTAGAAGAAAATATAAAATATTCTTCGTTTCCGAATTTTATTTATTTTTATGTAAAAAAAAATATTAATAATTATATTTAAAATATATGCTCAACTTTTAATAAATACATTTTTAAAATTAATAAATTTCTAATAATACTACATAACTAAGAAACAATAATTATTGAAAAAATTACAAATTACAATCTTTATAAGAAAACTGGAATTTGACCCCAATATAATATAATCAACATTGGATCACGCTATTGTTTTTAATTAAAATATATACAATGAAATAAAGAATAACAAACCTTTAACAGCTACCGACATGATTATTAAATATAATTACTAATTGTACTATATAAAAAATAATTTTTAAAAAAGTAAATAAAGTTTAGGTAACGTCAACACTCTGTATAGACCAAAGTTGCCGAATGCTGATAACTGAATGAAATTGGTCTGGTCAGTCACTGACCGTCAGTGTTATATGAGAACAGATTAAGCGACATTCAAATGAAGTTGAAAAAAATAATTCCAAATATTTTAAAGCTAAAATTGTCAGTTTGTGCTCAATTTTATGTTATGTGTATTTTATTTATAATTTAAAATAAGATGTGTATATAGTACTACATTTATTAAGAATTAATTACGGTGTTATACTTTTTATAAAACCACTTTTTGCTTAATGTATTATTATGATATTATTATCGTTTGAATCGTTAATACGATTTGTTGCTGGTGAAATAAGGTTCAATATTATAGATTAACACCAAATATTTTAAAGAAAAGCATTAATTTAAACAAAAAATATACCACTTGTGATCTTGTTCGTCTTTGATCCGATGATCTTGTCTTAATCTGAAATAAAAATAAATTTAATTTGTTTTTTAAGTAAAGTACTTAAGTAATAAAAACATTTTGGGTTGTCTCGTTATGCTTCATAAATCCACTCTTTTAATTAACTTAACTAAATAAATGTAAAATATTTTTGGTGACGTAATCGTAATATCAACTTTATTAAAATATACATTTATTGCTTTCTTAGATAAGATTTAAATTATGGACATTAATTATTTTTGTGCCAACTCAAAGGAATTACTCGTAATACAATGCAAGGGCACAAATGTGTGACTGTAAATGTTACTAAATTCGATTCCCACTCGGGGGGCAATCAAATATTTAATGCTGTCATCTGTTATCGTTCTAATAACGAAGTAAGCGCGGCGTTGAGTTCCGCCACTCAACACGGAATACATCGAGAAGTTGGTGGAAAGTGTCTTAATGAGTATAGTGTCTTAAACCTCAGTTCCTTGGTTCCCCTTGTCTACTTTGTAGTGTGGATACATCGTGAAAGTAAAAAAAAATATGACGAATTTTGTTGTCATTCTGCTCTCTTTGTTTATTTTGTTACAGTAAATTTGGCTTACAATGCCTGAAGTCGATTTGCGTCCCAAACTTTTTTTTCAATTTTTTCGCTTAATTTGTTTTTTCATAAAGCAGTCTAATTAATTTGATCTAAAATTGTAATTAGACTGAATGAAATTGGAGCGATAGAATGAATGGTAAAATATTTAAAAAAAGAGTAATAAATTTTTGATTTGAAATTTATTCGTTAATGTTTATGTCAACGTTATTAAATATATTAATATTATGTTAACCAAAATAGTTATTTGTAAATATTTAAAAAAAGGTTTTGCTATAATAACAAATATTGTTTTGTGTTCTATAATCTGTATACATGCTTTTAATTTTTTGTATCTGTAGATCTGTCACTGACAAAAATTTTGTGATTCTGACTTTAGAATTTCGGTGATAAAAACTAATAAAATGCTTATGCAATGACCGATGGTCGCCCTGTTGGTGGTCAATTAAAGAAGTTTGTGTTCCGCGGGAAATCTACAAACAACGGCGATAATAGAGGTGAATATTTAGAGATCGTTATACCAGAGCTACTGTCGGCGGGGTACTCGTTCTACACGTGGCCCTCCGCTCCGCTCTTGGCTTGGTATTTGTGGACACAGAGAAGGAATTTACGTGGTCTCCGCGTGCTAGAGTTAGGTTGTGGTACAGGTCTACCTGGTATATTGGCGGCCAAATGCGGCGCGCGAGTCACATTAACTGATAGTGTCGCACTTCCACGGTCTTTAAGACATTTGTCAGCGTGTTGTGAGGCTAACAGCCTGGTCCCAGGTCGCGACGTCCAAGTACTAGGGCTCGCGTGGGGATTATTCTTAGCCGACGTACATAATTTACGTCCTGTAGATCTATTACTTGCGTCCGACTGCTTTTACGAACCCTCTCAGTTTGAAGAAGTAATTTCCACTGTGGCTTATTTTTTGGACGGTACTGACGCACGATTTTTGTGTGCTTACCAGGAGCGGAGCGCGGACTGGTCCATTGAAGCTCTTCTGAAGAAGTGGGGGTTGAAAGGTGCTCTTCTGGACCTGGACTCGCTGAGTGAGAGCTCGGGTGTGGACTACAGGGCCCTCATAGGCGAGAGATCTTTGCATTTACTTGAAATAATATCTGTATAGGGTATGGCCAGCGCAGCTAGAGCGGCACGCCTCTATGTTGGCAACTTGGCATGGACAGTTGGCCATCGTCAGCTTAGAGAATATTTCGCACAATTTGGTCCAGTTCAAAGTGCTAGAGTAATTTTTGATAGATCCACTGGCCTTAGTAAAGGCTATGGTTTTGTAGAATTTGCCAGTCCTTCTGGTGCTGCTGATGCGACTAACAAGCAGTTACACACCCTCGAGGGATTAAATTTGAATGTTCAAATACAAAACAATTAGATTATCTTGTAGTTTGTAGCTTTTATAATGGCAGAGGCATTACCAGAGAATACAAGTTCAGATTTTTCTGATGATGAGCTAAGTCCATTGGAAGAGGCTTTCAACAAAGCATCTGATCATGTCAGAAAGATTACTTCAAAATTAGACAATAATCAGCTCTTAGAATTATATGGACTATACAAACAGAGTACTGAAGGTCAGTGCGGTACTCCAAAACCTAGTTGGTTTGATGGAAAAGGCAGGAAGAAATGGGAAGCATGGACAGCACTCAAAAACATGCCAAGCGATGAAGCTAAACAAAAATACATTGATCTAGTACAAAAATATGACCCTGAATGTTCACTTATAACAGAAAGTGGTACAAAAGAGGCTTGGGTAACAGTTTCATCACTCCGTTTTTCACCTGAACCAGAACTGAGCCACAATGACCTATCATTGCTAGATGCGGCAAGAGAAAACCTAGGAGATTTAGTTACAGAACTTCTATCTAAGAATCCCGATATAAAAAATGAAAAGGATGAAGATGGCTTAACCGCTTTACATTGGGCTGCAGATCGAAATGCAATATCTGCATTATCCGCTTTAATAAAAGGTGGATGTGATATAAATACAGTCGATAGTTGTGAACAAACAGCATTACACTACGCAGCTAGTTGTGGCCATGTTGAATCAACACAAATTTTAATAGATGCTGGAGCATTATTCCTTAAGGATAATGAAGGCTGTACTCCATTAGACTTAGCAACTGAAGTGGAAGTGAGAAAAATACTTGAAAATGCTACAAAATAGGTGTATGACAATGCCATTTAAATTAATTAGTATTGATATATTGTATGTAGTTAGTTATTGGGAATAAATATTTCAGTTAAAATATCTGTTTTTATATTGCATAGTTATTAAAAATGCTTAAAATTCTAAATCCAAAGAGATAAATGTAAATATTCCATTGTTATATATTCGAAACCATAAATGTATTAAGTCAAGGTTATCCTAACTTTAATGTCAACAGTAAAAGTAAATATATTTAGAATAACAAAATAAAACAAATATCTAGTCTATTTACAACAGCTGTCACACTTTTACATACAAACTCTTTCAATTTCTTCTAGTCTTACATATATAAATTTTTATTTTTGTTATATATAAAATTGTAAAAATAGGATATTTCAAATTCAAAAAAAGTAAGTTGTTGTGCTCAAGCAATTTTTTTTAAGTTCACATTATGTATTACCATGAGGCCAGTTGTGGGTAGGGGCACAAGCATGCGACTAACTGTAACTGTAACTGTAATGTAACTGTCATGGAAGTACCCTAATAGGAATGGAGTGCCTTG
The DNA here is from genome assembly GCA_016802625.1 of Heliconius numata. Classification (NCBI taxonomy): domain Eukaryota; kingdom Metazoa; phylum Arthropoda; class Insecta; order Lepidoptera; family Nymphalidae; genus Heliconius; species Heliconius numata. Next base: position 9,337 of record JAEBDU010012703.1, on the reverse strand, counting down.
ACACTATGTACCCAGGTTCCCTCTGCCTACCCTGCTATGGGCAGAATACAGCGAAAAGTTAAAACATTATGTATTACAATATTTGATGATCACATTCTTCCTATTCTCTAGGCAAATCTATTCAATCTATTTGAATTAAATATGTTAACTAAAGCAATTTTTAAATAGTTCACTAATCAAACTGATAAATAAATTAAGATTTTACTGTTAACTTCACAAAAAATTCAAAACATATTTTAACTTAGTGTTCATAGGTCTTATTTTAACAGTGGTCTTATAAAATCTTGTAATAAAAAAGTCAGGATAAAAGGACCCACGCCTTTGGTTAGCAGTCCAAGCAGTTTGTTCAATTAAGTTTTAAAAACTTACATACATACATAGCTTCACGCTTTATCCCTAGCATGGTAGTCAGAGAGAACGGAGCGCCAAACAGTACGGTACGGTCTATATATACCTCTTTTGCCTCGTTCACTGTCATCAACCTCTTCATACATGCCCTCCGGGGGATCCTCATGCTTTTTACGTTACCTTCCTCCAGTATCTTTGATACTGTGTTTTCGAAGGTCAACCAAAGTCTCCCCCTACCTCTTAATCAATCACTTTTCCATCATAGATCTTTTTTGCCATTCTTTCATCACTCATTCGTTCGACGTGCCCAAACCAGCTGAGCACGTTCTTCTTCATGCTCACCGTGATGTCTTCGCTAATACCTGCCATTCTGTGTATCTCTTCATCGCGGATTCAATCAGCTAAGCTGACTCCGCATATCCTACGAAGAAGTCGCATCTCCACGGCATTCATCTTTCTTTCATTCTTCTTCTATAATACCCACGACAAAAGAAACGTGGGTATTTTTAAAACTTCTAGATCGAAAATAAAATGAATAAATTGTTTAATACTATAAAAAAAAAACTTTTCTCTATTTTTAGGCATCTTTAGTCTCCTTATGTGTTTCTCCAGAGTCCAGTTGCTTGAGTAGTCTAAATAAAGCCGCCGCTTCCCTAATTCTGCTGAATTCCACACAAAATGCTTCGACTTCTATAAATAGTTCCTACAAAAGAAATAATAGTAGGAATCAAAAATATAATAAAAGATATTTATTGAGGCCGTCGTGGCGCAAAGGCACTAGGGTGTTAATGTAATGCGAAGATTGTGGGTTCGATCCCCACTCGAGGAAACGAAATATTTACTTAAAATTATATTTCCGTTTCTTTGCTCTGGTAGGAGGCAACAGCGCGGCGTTGAGCTCCGCCACTTAAATGAAAATTTTAAAAAATATATAATTTACTCACCTTAACATTAATAATCTTATTTCGTATCAGCGACTGCAGGAAGACACAAACGAGGCGGACAAGTCTGTTCTGCATGTACCTGTCGTGGATGGTCTCGCAGGTGGTGATGCAGTTGCTAATGTAGAGGTGCACAAACTCCACAGGGAGGTCCACTGATGTTGTTAGTCTGTGGACGGAGGCGAGTAAACAGTACACAAGTTAGTAACACTAGTGTGTTGCTAGTGTTAGTTTACTGGTGTGCGAGTACACAAGTACGAGTGTTGCTACTGTTGCTACATTACCTTATATTTTTTTAAAAAATAAATTCGTATAATACAAACTACGACAAATTTACGCAGTGTTGCCAGTGCCATGTTACACTTGGTATATTGTGGTTTCATCTAAATTCGTTCAGCAGTCTTTGCATGAAGGTAGAACAAACATCCACCCTATCAAAGTAGCCAGTATATGTCAGATTGTAGGTTCAATATTGTATGTTTCTCAAGAATTCGGCAAAAATCAAAAGTGTCTCAATAAGAATAAAGTGTTTTCCCAAGTTACCTCTGCCCACATTGCTATGTGCAGGATACAGCGTGAATTTGCAAAAAAACTTATCTACAAGAAATTCTTACCTATTTACAACTTCCATTGAATGCAGAGACATCTCCATATTAACTAGAACTGAGAAATAGTCAGTGATGTGTTGCGAGTGTATCAGTTTTAATAACACGGATATCGCTACCATAGGGTTGTTCTCCACTAGATCTGGTAGCTGAAAATAGAAAAAAAGTTACTAAATAATTTTGAAATTATATAGTTAGTAAGTTTGTGACTGTAAAAAAGTAAGTATTGTTGTTTTTCCTTTAAATTTTATTTCTATTTAAAAATATGTTAAAATAGACTTTTGTCAAAGCAGGGAAATGAAATATTCCCAATCCCCCGATTGGGTTCAACAAAACCCAAATACAAAAGATGTATGAAAATAAACTAATTAAATTAGTATGGATGTTTTTTTCTATTTCTATTAAAAAATACTTAAATTATTATAATTCATCATACTTGATATGGCGTAATTCCAATTTCATATACAATATTCGGTTCTTGATCCAATAAGGCTAGTAACTTTTGTTGGTGAGGCACACTTAATGCTGATTTTAGTGCCAGTTGTGTCAGTTTTTGTGCTTCGGCTATTATGTTAGTAATTTTCTCTTCTTTCTTCTCTTCTGGCTTCTCTTTTTTCTCTTCTTGTAACACCTATTCAGGTATAAAAAATAATATTGTATAAAAAATAACATTATTAACATTAGTATAAAATTGAGGGTTAAAACGTATGCTAAAAATATCATAAAAAAAATAGCAATAATATATCATTTTCAATTTACTTTTATTTTGAATTTGCAAAATCTTTTTATGGCGTAGTAATTACAAAAACGTATTATTAAATCATTCATCAATCAACTTCAAACATGAGGAGGTTATCAATTTCATTGTAAGTGTCACTAACTCTTCACTTAAAAAAAATTAAATTGAAAATTTTAAAATTTTATAAATGTTAAGTTTTCATATAGAAGATGTATTTTTTTGTTTAAATTTATGTGTATAAGGTTATTGGAGTCACCGTTAAAAGCCAGCTGCATAAAACACATTTCCTAAAAGTAAAGAAATGATTGCAAATTCATCTTAAAAAAATAGTTTATGCATTTATATAATAGAATTTATTTTACCAACTGAACATTATTTTATGTGAATTATGGTAAATCAAACCATATCCAATTTTAGTCCAGAGGTATTATAATTTTTAAACATCACTCAAATGGTTTATACATCAATCATCAATTTTCTAAAATATTAACTAGGAATAATAATAGCCATATACTTACAACTTTAGGTTTAGTCTCCTTCTGTACAACTTTCTTTTCAATTTTCTCTGCAGGCTTTAAGCCAAGGAGGCCATCAAAGTCGGTGTCATACATAGGCACGTATGTACCACGATTAACTAAGTTTTTCCATACACCCTGCATAAATAAAGTTATTATATACATAATAGAAAACAAAAATTTAATTTAAAAACTCACATGAAATTTTCAAATGTGAGATTTAAACATGTGAGTTTTAAGATTTACTAAAAAAAAATATTTGTTTAAGTAGTTGGCCTTCAATTTTCATTCAGAATAATACAATATTTTGTAAGTGTTGATAGAAAGAACCTAGTGTTAAGATATTCCATTCACCACTTTGCAAGACTTTGCATGTAGTTTGACCCAACTCTACTTCATACTTTATCTTAACAAAATGAGAAAATTAATATAATTTTTTTTCCCAGTGTGGATAAGACACTGTCCAACTATTTTAAGACATAATTTTAAAGAAAATCAAAGATCAATCATTAAAAATCAATATTACTATAATACAAACTACTTATAAAACAATACCTCATCTGCAAACGATATTTCACTAGTATCCAATAAGAAAGTGGGTGGTGGTATAGGTCCAGACGGTCTCAGCGTGCAATGTAAGGGCATATATTCGTTGGACATAAGGGCTTCTATTAGTTCTTTCATTGCTATACGATTTGGGGGAGTTCTGCAAAATATATAGAAATGTAGGATTATTACTAATATAATGTATATTAAGGCCATCATGTCTGTAAGCAGAAAACTTAAAATGAAATAACTTAACTCTTAAGTTTCTTCTATCTACACTATTATGTGAGAAAATATAGCTTAGTAGGCAGGTCAAGAGGAGTGGGTTCAGGTCCTGCTTTATTCAAATATTATAAATGTTTCTAAAATATGATTTTACACATACAAACTTCTTACTCTTGGCAGGCAGTGGGAACCTAATGGTATGATACTCTTTTCTTCACTTTCTGAACCAGTTTCAAGACATAGCATGCTACGTGGTGATAGTCACTACTGTGCTCTGTTGTGAAAAGGTGAATAAAAATAATTCATTTCCTATATAAAAATGCACTGAATCACATGAGCTTACCCATCACTAAGTGGCACTAAAGCAGGTGCTGTGGCTTTTGCAACAGAACTGGTGTCAGCAGACCTCTCCGCAGTCAATGCTTGCAGAGATGAGTAATCAAACTCCAAGTCCTTAGCTAATACTTCTGTTAGGATCACTTGTTTTGCTGATTTTTTTAGTACCTGGAATGATTTTGTAACATAATATCAGTGTTTTTAAATAGATGTCTATAGATGATAGGTCTTTAAAAATGGCGTTGAGGTTGCTAAAATATTTCACTTTTCAAAGTTAATTGTTCCAAATATATACACATTCAAAATACTAAAATATGTATATATGACAACAGTTCTGGTTTTGATTTCCAATTGGGAGAAAGAAATATTTAATATTTTCATTTCTTCTCTCTGGTAATGAGACAAAGCAGTGTTACCAGAGCAAGAAAATAAAATTTTTAAATATTTTATTCCCCTGAAGATTCAGAGCCACTACCATCGTGTTTACAGTCACACACTTGTGCCCCTGTGCTGCAACATCCAACTACAAATCTGTAGCTGTGTCACTATTAATACACAAGTACTAAATAATTAAAAACTTACATCTCTTATATTAACTGGAATGAATCCATGTAAATGTCCAATGAATATTCTTTCCTGTGCAGTTAATGGTAGTAACCCTGGTTTTCCTTCTAACAAATGTAGGAAAAGGGAACTAAATGGATTATCTGTTTTATAAATGTCAAAAATTAGAGCTATTGCAACAACTCTCTGTCCAGGCAGTGATAAATCACCACCAGTTATGAGGGAAGAAAGGAGAAGGCATACTGAAAAAACATATAATAGTAAGTATTCATGCAAATAATTATTATAAGTGTATATTATAATATTGCGTCTAAAAAATATACTAACAGTTAAAGTGATCTGATTTAGGAAACCTCTTTTGCACTTGGGCACATATCGACTCCAAACTTTGTGAATCTATTGTTTGCTCAGAAAATAAGCTGAAAAATAATAAAACAAGTTCAATAAATGAGAAATGAACACTTAAAAGTAAATAAAGGTTACATGTGAGAATTTATATGTAACTTACTCTAATATATATTTACTATTTTCGTTAATTAATTGTTGTGACATATTGGATGTAATTGTATAAAAATTACGTGTATCATGTAGTTTTTTTAAGCCTAGTATCCATAAATTTCGCTGATTATTTGGTGAACGAAAACATACAAACAATGCAAAACGTCACAATAACTTCAGATTATAACGTTTGACAGTGACATATTAATTTTATATAAAACGTAGAGGTTCGTTTGGTAATTATAAAAGCCCAAGAATAGTAAATAAAATTTCGTTTAGAAAAGTATCAATTATATATTTACGAAAAATCGAACCTTTACTAATTGCTTATTAAACAGTGTAATAATTTCAACGTCAGGTGACAAAGAGTTTAACATAAGATATCTACTCTCGTGTTATTTTAACAAATAAGATTAATTTTAATTTAAATATTATTTTTATTATTTAAGTATCGTGAAGTTTTTTGAATTCATGTACCTACAAATAAATATAAGCAATAAAACTTTCTAACTGTGTTACGATGGTGTTAAGCAAAAGTAGCGCTAATACTTAATTGCTGCTTTATTTCATTTGCATTTTGAAAAGTTTATGTAGCGTTGCATTTATAATTGTTAATTCAATCTAACATTTCTTTTCAAATCATATAATTACATCCAAAAACAACTGTCAGTCTGAAGCTTGTATGTGAGTCTAGTCTCTAGTACCTTATAGTTACTAAATGGTGACAAGTAAAAATGTTTTGGTTCATCATCATGATAACTCTGAAAATTGTTTAAAATTATCTTGTTAATACTTATAATAAAGAAAGATACAAAAAAAATACTAAAAAGGCAAACGAATTCGTAAATGAGATATATATCTCATTATATTAATATTTATCATACTTGCCGGAAAATTTTAACTATTATGAAGAATAGCATAAAATTTTATAATTAAAAGACGATGATGATTGAACATGTTATTTTTTTTTGAAGTTATTCTACTCATCATTTCTTTCATTAAAGTTCTGCCCCTTGCTCGCTAAGTTACAACGAAATTTTATTTTGATTGAAAAAGATCACTTCTTCATTTTTGGCGAAATATCTTTTGTTTTAATTGTATTAGGATTTTATAGAGTAGTTATAAATGTGCTTCCATTTTAAATGGTGATGAAAAAAAACACTCTGTATACACGGGATACAGCGTGAAACTAATAAAACCTCCGACATACATATACTGATGTATACACCGACATACATATACATCAGGCACACAGGGCGCAGTACCTGTGAGTGACTCAATACCAATAAGTAACCGAGTGATTATTATTGCGTATGCGCATCAGCATTGACAGTTACGACCTTCGACTAACGCACTCGAAGCGCACACGGAAGCGCTACTATACGAGGATAAATTTTTAATTTTATGGAAATTACTCCAATACACTAACAATTTGTATATTTCATTTTATATAACATTATTTTACACCTAAGTATATGATTCGTTAATTGCGTTTATACCTGAGCTATAAAAAAAAAGTTCATTTTATACCAACGTTTAGAAAAAAAATGAGGACAAAAGATAAATTATGTAAATAAGGATACTATTTTGCTATATTTTCGTACATATATAACCAAAAGTGTGCCACCCGTTACTTAGCAATGGGTATTATAAAGAATGTTTCAATGACTGATACCGTTATCTAAGAAAATTATAACGAAACAAAGCATATAAGCTTTCATGACTTCAAAACCCAGTTATCAAAGCAATGCTAATTGCAAGCGGTCGCGTCTTTATCACAGCTCATTTCTTATTCTGATAAGATTACGACGGTCATATGTCTGCGAGTAAGCGCCATCTTTAATGCGATTCTTAAAAGAATTTTGTAAATATTTTTGATTCGGCCGTAGTTTTTGCTTTTTTGAAACGAAAGTAATGGTGTTGTGGTGTTTGTGTGCTGTGTTCGTGAGAAATGAGAGATATCCGTTCAGTTGCAGTCATGCATAATCCGAGGACCTTTGATTTTTCGTCTAGTATTATAGAGCCTCATCGAAGTCGGTCTTCTTCTTGGACTTGGAGAAGAACTAATAACCTTCCACGCCCGGAGCCTAGATTCTCTTTGCAATATCAAGTAAGAACTTTCAGTTTAATAATATTTTATAGCATATTTATTTGGTTTATTGTAATTTAGTGTAGGTATCAGCAACGAAGATACGCATTGGGTTCATATTTCATATACCTACCTATAGATAGACTACTATCTCCTATACGTGAATTATAATTAGTAAGAGAGATAAAATAAGTAAAGTTCATTATCGTTTGGTGAAGATTTTTCAGCATTTTTACATAATTAAATAAGTGTTAGATAAGGAATATTGCCACAATATCAATTATAACGTCTTATCATGTTGAAATTGCTTGTGTTAAATTATTCTGTTCCGCATTAACAAGAATTTGTTGTGGTAGGTAGGTATATCTTTCACAAAAGGGCGTCATGGCTCTGGTCTGTTTTGTAAGTTCGATTCCTTCTCAAGAATTATTTTCATTTCTTCGCTCTGGTAAAATGACAAAGTGCGGTGTTGATTCCACTGTTCTACTGCGTGAAGATAAAAATAAAAATCTCATATAATATAATTCAGAGAATGTATTGTTATATTATTTTCTTATAAGCATATTATTTAATTCAATATAATTCTTTTTACATAGAAGTACCTTTTTAAGGTTCCGTACCTCGAAAAGAAAAAAAATCAAACTTCTGAGCCAACGCATTCATAGGATACAATTGTTTATGCCACTTTCCGTAAATTTTCAAAATTCGCAAAGGAATCAAAACTTAGAGGGTATTTCCTCTCAACTCAGAATCTTGAAATTTGTACGAAGCAACGTCTTAGAGCATACATAAAGGAAACATTGCGTAAAGAAAAAATTATAAGTATTTAATAGACAAAAATAATTACAAACTTATAATTGTAGTTCATTTCATACAATATGAGTGCATTCGTCCACAACCTTGAGTTTGTTAACTTTATTGTACTACCCGTTGAATCTAGAAATTGGTATCGAACCCTCGGTATGCAAGTCCGACTCGTATTTGACCGGTTTTTTTTTATTTAGCTCACGATGTATCCGACTCGTAGCAGGACAAGCAGAGGGAACCTGAGAATCTAATATTGAAAGACTTCGTTCCCATAAAGACACTCTTGTTCACTACTTTCCGCCGAATTATGAACCCGTTACGTTATACGTGTTGTCCGTTACGTTTTTGGTTCTTTAGCATAGTTTTTAACTAAAATTGATTTAAATATGTAATCAATATATTTTCTTCCCCATATATGAGCGCTAATTGATTTTTTTTTAGTTTAATTTTTATTCTAATATATTTGTATATATACCTATCCCGAATAAAAATGTTAATTAATTTACAAATTAATAAAATATGCTATATCCAATTGATATCTAAGTTTGTTCTGACATGACATTTATAATGATTATTAGTATTAGTAATAAACTAAAAATAGTTTTTTCACTTACATTTACTTTTCTTCGTAAAAAGGAGTGTAATGCGTAAAATTGGTGTGACAATATGACAAAGTCTGTCAACCGCTGTCACTCGACTGTCACAGAAGGTGCAGACGATATTTTTCCATGATATTTTAGTTTTTTGTTTGTATTTTTCCTTAACCGTAGTAGTGGTTCTATGTAGTAGTGTTTATTTTAATAGTTTAGCACATATTTAAAGTTTTCTAATGACTCTGAACTCGAGAAAGGTCCCTAAGGAGGTGTTAATGAAAATTGTATAGCAAACGTGTCATTGTTTTAACTTATTTCAACCGATGAGCTTAGAAAAGAAACGCCAATTGTTTTGCATTCCGTTTAAAAATTAGTACATTTTCACATGGGTGATGGCTTGGCAGTCGGATACACGCGTAAGTTCAACCCTTATACTACTTAAAATAGTTGAGAAAACTTAAGTTTTTAACAACGTACTTGTATTGCACATGTCCTTGTCATTGATTTAATATTTAAATGAAGTTTACTTGA